>VXCM01006576.1:0-22727 GCA_014773175.1 Lucifuga dentata | reverse complement strand
GGGCCTGGCTGGGGACAGGGAAGTGTGGGCCGGTCTGCTTAGTCTGCTGCCACTGCGACCTGGACCAGGATGAGCGGAGGATAATGGATGGTTGGATGATTGACTTTGGATTTGATGAAGTGAAGCATTAGTTTTTGTCAGTCCCTCTCAAAAAAGCAATCAAAAATTAATTTATAAGATGTGGAACACGTGCTACAGAAATCATGTTGATAAGTGGTTCATAATCCTTGTCTTGATCCTCGTTCTCCCTGCTCTATTCACACCTGATTGGATAAATCGTATATATTTAACCAATCAAGATCTGAAAGACAATAACTTCTGATTAAGTGAACACACCTGATTGAGCTAATCAGATGTGGGTGGAGTGGTGGGTGGAGCAGGTGAGAAAATATGAAGTGCAGTGGTATGCAAGGACCAGGATTAAGAACCATTATTCAACTGTTAAGATTTTTAATAATTTCTGGTGAATTGTGTGAGCCTGATTGTCCATCTAGAAAGAGAAGAAGAAGAAGAAGAAGAAGAAGAAGAAGAAGAAGAAGAAGAAGAAGAAGAAGAAGAAGAAGAATTATGACTCCACCAAAATTAAACCTATTGTGGTACTGGTAAATGATTTGACCAGGCTTGAAGAATACTGGGGCTTTTCTTTTGAAAGGATAATCACAAAGTTTCCGGCTTTGTTCCAGATAACGCTGGCTTACATGACAGATTGAAGCCTTGCTGCATGGAAGTTGTTGAAACCCTCTTACTGCCCTCATTGCGCACTGTAGGAGCCTACAACAATCTCTGCCTGCCCTAATGCTGGACTCTGCATACATGTTCTTACATCAACATGTATGACATTAAGGCAATTTTGTTTTTCTTTTAATTAATCTGGCATTTTTAATCTTGGGCAACCTGATTCTACCCTTTGCCATCCCTGCTCCCCTTGCTTATTTCCATGTTTCACGAAACTAGAAATTCTGAGAAAATATGGTTTAAAACGGTTTAGTCATGTGCAGATATAGAGGGTTTTCCTACATTACATGTTTTAATCATCTGTAAACTCCTCTGTATTTTTGAGACTGTTTGCTGTCTGAAAGAGTGTTGGGAAGGTGCAATGATTGTTATAAGGAGACAAAAAAAAAAAAANCAAAAAAAAAAAACAACAAAAGAAGAAGGGGGAAGAGGCTGGAAGAAGAGGGTGAGGAGGAGAAGGAACAAGAGAGTGAAAGGGTTGGAGGGAAGGAGTAAATCCTTGTGATATGAATGGTTTTTTTGAAGGAATAAAATGCTCACTGCTGGAAAAAAAGAAGAAAATATTGGTAAATCTACTTAGAAAGAAACAGTTTTGTGAAAAATTAGAATATATTTGGGGATTGAACAAATTCAATTTCTCTCCAGGGATTAATAAAGTCATCCATCCATCCATCCATCCATCCATCCATCCATCCATCCACCTACCTACCTACCTATCTATCTATCTATCTATCTATCTATCTATCTATCTATCTATCTATCTATCTATCCATCCATCAAATGGATGCCAAACAGGTACAGTGGGACTCACATATTTTATCTTGTGTATACAATGTTTACATATTTTAGTTTGAGAAAGGTAAAGATTGAGCTTTAAAGGACCATACTGGTGATTTTGCATGTGAGCCCAATATATAATCGGCATGCATGTTATGTTACTGACAAACAATTCCTGAAACATGTTACTGGAGCTGTTTTCTGGAATTGTTTTTCTTACCTTCCAGACTGTCATTAATTAAAGTTTATTCCAGTATGCTATTAAAATCAACTTGTAGATATTTGAATCATGCTTGAGATAAGTAATCCATCACAGCAAGCACATGATGTTTATTAATTTTTTTGTTGAAGTAACTTTATTTAACAAGTCCAATAGGAAGCTACATATAAGAAAATGTGTCTCCACCAGGGAATATAATCCCAGAAGAAGACGGCTTTTACAGAGAAATTAAAAGTAACCATCCCTTTTACATTCAGATGTATATGAAACATTGAATTTTAAGGTGGGTGTGTCATCTGAAAATTTGATTTTGAAACATTTGGGGATTTGGCAAAACAACAGAAAAGCTAAAATACGGTTTTATATTTTGGAAAATGGCTGTAACATAACATGTATGTGGGTAGTATTTATTGGGCTTGAACATGCAAAAATCACAGTATGGTCCTTTCATTCATCAGCCATTTCCAAAGAACGTGAGTCAAATTATGGTTTGATGACCTAAATAACAATTTCTTCCATATCAATTCATGTTTTAGTCACTTATTTGTAATTGCTTCACACTGACAACAATTCACAGAATTTGAATGGATTTATATTTAAGCATGTTTGGAAATTTTGGCTAGATCTGGGATGTATTGAGGCCTCTGCTAACATGATGGTGACCACAGGAGATGTCAATGTCGTGAAAGAAAAAAAAGTTGAGATAGAGGCTTTCTGTAGCACACTGATAAGACCAATGTTGCTCTTTTGAAGCAGAGACTGGAAGATCAACAGTTCAGGTTCCTGATGGGGGGGGGGGNGGGGGGGGGGGGCATCTAAGCAGAGAAGGTAAACAGAAATGCCTCCTCTCCTCTTACCTCAGCAAGAGGAAAAATCCTTAACCCTCAATGCTCCAGCAGTCGTCCTATCATTGGGATTTACTGAGCAGCTCCCAGGCATGAATGTGTTCAAATGTGATGCATTGCTGACATGACTTTTGTAGGATCATATCACGGTTAATTGTAATAAAAAGTCCCTTCATGTATCCAGCGTTACTTCATTGCAGGTGATAGCAGTATGTCAGGTTGTTTTGGGGCTACAATAAAAAGGCCAAAACATAAGGTGATGCAACAGAACAAATGGGGCTAAATTTGAATGAGCATTAAGTGATGATTAAATCCAGTTGACAGATTGGATCTTAATATTACTAGAATTCCGTAATTCCTCATGATAAGTAACCTGCATTGCTGTAATATCATTTACATGCTATTACGAGACTTTCCAAACAAAGTAAAGCAATTGTGTTTGCTGTGATGGATTATTTATCTCAAGCACATTTCAAGTTTCTACAAGTTGATTTTAATACCATATTAAATAAATTGAAATCAATGGAAGTCAGGAAGGTAGAAAAAAAATATGTATATTTAATGCTCCAGTAGTATGTTTTAAGAAATGGTTGGCAGTAATGTTACAAGTATGCAGGTTGTTTTTCTTGGGCTTAAACAAGCAAAACCACTGGTATGTCCCTTAAGTTTAATTTGCTAAATGCAGTCGGAAATCTTGTAACGACTGGTTTTAATTCACCGTCACTGAATCATTTGCAATGACAATAACCCAGTGTAATCTAACCTTCAGGCTGCCGCTGCTGCCAATCAGCTTATTGATTAGCTCTTAACAGCTGTTAAGGTCATTGAGACGTTGTTAGGTGGCTGATGGGACTTCTCCTGCCTGGAATCACGACTCATTTGTGAGCCGAATGATCATAAATGCGGGGAATCGACAATTTGTTAACTGTTTAAAGGCCTAATTGGGATCGGCTTTCTCTTTTCAATTTAAGTTGTGCTTCCCGTTCAGCGATACGATCGTTCCTAAGATATGCATGTATCACTTTGTTATGGTCCAAGGATGATTTTATTGGGGCAATAAGTATATTTTTTTACTGTCCCATTGCATAAGGTGACTACATTGACAATATCTACAGGAGATGGGATTGTCAATCAGTTCTAGTGAGGCAATGACTGCGTGAGAAGTGCAGAGATTATGGCTTTCAGTGGCTTTATGACTTTACGATTACACTGCCAGCTTCTACATTATAACTACAACATGATAGTGGCCTCAAAAATAACTTGGAGCAGAGTAAAGCCAAGCTGATATATCGGCGGGCCAATATTGGCTGATATTGGATTATCAGTCTATATGTTGGCAGATATGCAAAATTAAATTGTTAAAAGTAAATTTTTATTGGATGTTTTTCCTTATGTACATCATACCATGTTTTTCACTAGTCAAAGTTCATATACTTTCAGTGTATTTGTGTTTTCATGTGTGAATTTCATTAGTTTGTTTTATTCTTAAAAATTTGATTTCCAGTCAAATTCATTGTTTGACGGTTTAATTTTCTGTTATATTTAAAGTGATAACCCTTTCATCTTTGATCAGAAAGTTTCCTTTCCAAAAAAAAATATTTATGTAGTGTTTTTGCATTGTTTAGATCCCCAAGGAAAAGGGAAAAAGTTGATTTTTTAAATTTATTTTTTACTTTTTTTTTTTTTTTTTTTTTTTTACCATAAAGAGCAAAGTTAACTTTTTTATATGTATATTAAGGGTTTTTTTCTTTGCAATTTTTAACAAATATAAATTATCAAAAGAACAACTTATCAGTGTTTACATAGATCCTGCCAGAGCCCAGCTTCAGCTCCTGGTACTCAACCTCTCTGTCATGAGACAGTTAAACCTACAGGAGCTGTCCCATTAAAACAAATAAATAAATAAATAAAACTGTTCCTTACCACTTTTTGTATTCTAGTAACTTGATCCCGACTATCTCTGTCATGTCCTCCATTTTAAAAATGAAGCTGAAGAAGAATTGCCTGTTCCACTTAATTTCACTCCACCTCTCTTCAGCAGTGATGAGCCAGCTCGGGGTGATTTGACAAAATTTTCCCGTCACCCACCATCACCCCTTCAGCCTGAGATTTGTATTGTGTTCGGTGAGAGAAGCAACCACTGTGCTAAAGTCTGGAAAAACCCCAGAGCTCCCACTGTGAAGGGATGGACTGAAGAAATGATTAAGATTTCATCATATGAACGTATGTTGGGTGGAATTAACAGTGAGGGGAAAACAAAAGAGACATGGGATCAATTCTGGTTACATGTTCATTTAAATTTAAAATAGGATGGTAAACAAGTTATTTATTGACTCTTTGCCTTTCATCTCCATGGTTTTATTTATTTTTATGCTAAGGGATGGCTATCTTTTGTTTTATATAGATGTACTACACTGTATCTGCTCTACATGCTGCACTGTTCTGGAAAATAAATAAAAATTTCAATTATGAAAACAAAAAAAAAAAAAAAANAAAAAAAAAAAAAAAAAAGAAGAAGAAGAAGAAGAAGAAGAAGAAGAAGAAGAGGCCACTGTGTTGTCCACTATATTACATACACCACTACACAAAATTTGCAGTGAAAAACCCCATACATTGCTATGCTGTCCTGCATATATTTCAGTTTTGATTATTTTTTTCTGCAGAGTATATATTATATTATATTATATTATATTATATTATATTATATTATATTATAATACAGATATAACACAGTCAAATATCATGTTGCTTTAATTGCACAGAACCATCATGTAACTATCAGATCTTCAGAATTTTTATGCTGGGAGCTTTGAATTTCCAGAGGATAAAATACAGAAACCAGCAGTTAAAGGACCATACCCAATAAATACTACCAGTATACACAGTATACATGTTACATTACTAATAACATTTTCCAAAACATTTTCATGTTAATTTGCAAAATCCCCTAATCTTTCAAAATCAACATGTTCAGCTGACACACCCATCTTAAAATTTTAAGTTTAGCCTGTTAAACACTTAAGCCTGATTGTAGAAGGCATAGTCGTTTTAATTTCTCAATAAAAGCATCTTCTCTGGGATTGTATTTCCTGGTGGAGTCACACATTTTCTTCCAAGTTGCGTTATGTTAGATCAGTTAACTTTAGTTACTTCGATAAAACATTTAATAGATGTTGTGTTCGCTGTGGTAGATTATCTCGAGCATGTTTCAAGTCTCTAAAAGTTTATTTTTATAGCATAGTGGAATAAACTGGTGGTCTATAAGGTAGCAAAAAAAATATTAAATATACCACTTCAGTAAAATGGTTGTCAGTAATGTAATGTGTATGCAGGTTGTATATACTGTATATTGGGCTAAAACCTACAAAATTACAGTATGCTCCTTTAAGTCAAACTAAAGCCACAAACATCTATTCATGTTTTTTTTTTTTCAGACTGGTTAAAACGAAAGCTGAATTAGCTTATCTGTAAATATGGACAAGTCTCTTCCAAGCTTAGGAAACAGATAACCAGAGCTCACTGACATGGTAGCAGCACCTAGGGGTGATTCTGTTCGAATGTTATCACAGTCTCTGGTTTTGAACTGATAGCACTACAGAGAAATAAAGCTCATTTGGGTTTATTTCAAAGCTGTAAAGAGTTTTGTATTGATCCATAGTGTCAGTCTTTGGTGCTGATACAGCTGTCAGTCAAGGAATCGATCATCTGTTAAAGATAAAGCTGATTGGTAAGGGAAAATCTATACTAAAACAGAATTCACATAAAGCATTCTTATGAGGTTCTAAGAGTCAGTCCAGATTTATGACAATATACAGCAGCAGTTTATCATTTTGACTTCAGTCACTGCAGATGGAGGTATTGATTATCTGTTACTTGCATGGGGGAATTCATGAGAGAATTATTGGCTTACTGATTGCTCCATAGACAACAGCCAAAATCCTTAAAGATGGCATCCTCAAATTTCTTTTTTCTCTACAGTTTGTTTCAATCTTTTGTGCTAAGCGATCATTAGCATTTTGATGAACTTTGAGAGTTTGCGAGTGGTAGTCTTTAAGGTTTCTTCAGATATGGTGGCTATTGCGACTCATGCAAATTACAAATTCCCTTTTCAGTTTATTACAACATCCAAATTATGTCATAATTTGTAAATGCAAACACACGACTTTCTGTCTGCCAGAGGATTTTCTCCACAAAAGATCTAACAGCTGTTTAAAAACGAGTCTGTCACTGTGTTTTCTATAAAAATGCCTGTCTTTAACTCAAATGTAAAATCCGTGTTACTGTACTGTAGGTTTCACAGTGCTGGGAAGTAAAATCTACAATAGCCAAGGAGATCTGCATATTTACTCAGTGCCTAAGCCTGATTCAACAGATTAGTTGGCCGGAAGGGATATAAACTACAGAAATAAGGAAATGGTACCAACAAGAAGACATCGCAGCAGATATGGCAAGAAGAAAAACGAGATGGACGTGCTAAGAAAACACAGCCAGTGCAAAAAGCAACACTGTTCTGGACATCAGAAGATTAAAAAAAAAAAAAAAAAANAAAAAAAAAAAAAAAAAAAAGAAGAAGAAGAAGAAGAAGAAAGAAAGAAAGAAAAAGAGACCCAAGACGACATGGAGATGAATAGAACTGAGCAAACTTGTCTTGGACAAAGGCACAAAGGATGGCGACTGATAGATCCTGTTGGAGATGTACTGTATTGGCCTTATGTCCAAATGGCCACAAAGGGACTGAAGAAGAACAACAAGAAGAATGTGACACACACATCGTTATAAAACATAAAAGTATCTAGTTTGGAGATGTGGATATGGAAAGGGTGGACGTGTCTTCCAGATTTTCCCTTCATTTTAAGGAAAGCAACTGCCAAACCTATCATTGTATTTTGTAAATTGAATGTACTATAGGCAGGATACAGGTGGTGACAGCAGCAAAGTGAAATGTTAAAAATTTTTACAAGAGTAGAATTATGATGTACATCAATACCTAAAGTAACAGTGAACAGGTTTATGTGGCGTTCATTTATTGACTGGCATTTATAGAAAACTACCAAGCTTGTTAAATCACATCAGGCAGTCGCTTGCTTTATGCTTTATGCTCTTACATCTAACACCTCTAGTAAAACTAAAATCTTTCTTTACAGCTAATAAAATCTATTACACAAGGCCGGTGTCAACAAGCAGAATGTCATGACTAGTCACTGGCCAATACTTAAAGCCCGTGTGCTTCCATCAGTGCTGATCAATATATTGATTAACTGATTATCAAGGACTACGTGGGGAGACTGAAATAATAGGATAAGTGGATATAAATCCCCTCTGAGACCCAGATCAGTGATCAGAAACGTAATAAAAGATGTGAAACGAGTCCTCCATTTTGTGCAATACTTTGGTGATAAGCATTTGTTCCTCAAAAAAGTAATTCAAAATTTTAAATTTCCACAATTCAGCATATAAACAAGTTAAGCTTGATAAATCATTTTAACATTATTATTACATTACTACCATGTAGCATGTACTTCTCAGCTTGTACTCTTGTTGTTATGTTTTAAAGGACAATACCAGTGCATTTACATAGCACAGTAAATACTACTAGTATACAAAATTGCACTACTGATAACCAATTTTCAAAACATAAAATTGTATTTTAGTTTTCCTCTTTCATCTATCCATCCATCCATCCATCCATTTTTGTCCGCTTATCCCGTTCTGGGTCATGGTGGCAGCAGACTAAACAGCCTGGCTCACACTTCCCTGTCCCCGGCCAGGCTCTCTAACTCCTCCTAGGGGACTCTGAGGCGTTCCCAGGTCAGCCGGGAGATATAATCCCTCCATCGTGTCCTGGGTCTTCCCCAGGGCCTCTTCCCAGTTGGACGTGCCTGGAAGACCTCCCTAGTGAGATGACCAGGGGGCATCCTTATTAGGTGCCCGAACCACCTCAACTGATTCCTTTCGATGCAGAGGAGCAGCAGCTCTACTCCGAGTCCCTCCCGGATGTCCAAGCTTCTCACCCTGTCCCTGAGAGTGAGCCCAGACTCCCTATGGAGCTCATTTCCACCGCTTGTATCCACAATCTTGTCCTTTCGGTCACTACCCAAAGCTCATGACCATAGGTGAGGAAAGGAATGCAGCTCAATTGGCAAATTGAGAGCCTCGGTGGTGGTGGTGGTGAAGAGGGAGATTTCTTCTTACTTTGCCAAATTGTTTGATCTTTCAAAATGAAATTCAATGTTTCACCTGCTAACACATACATCCAAATGCAGAATGGATAGTTTTTTTTTTTTTTTANTTTTTTTTTTTTTTTAATTTCTTGGTAAAAGCCATCTTCCCATCTTCTCCTGGGACTATATTCCCTGGTGGATCCATGCAGCTCTGTGTTGGACCAGTTAAATAAAGTTACTTGACAAAAAATGAATAAAAATCATGTTCACTGTGATTTCTCAAGCACATTTTGAGTCTCCAAAACTTGATTTTTATAGCAAACTGGAATGAAATGAAACCAACAGCCGTGTGGAAGCTAGGAGGAAAAAAAATTCTAATAGTTTTTGTAGTTTATTTTAGGAAATGGTTGTTAGTAATGCAGCGTGTATGTGGGTTGTACATATTGGGCTCAAACATGCAAGCCCACCGGTATAGTCCTTTAAACAATCTCCATGTACCACTGGATGGACCGGATAGATGATTTTGCTAATATTGGCTGCTTGTAGAGGTATAACTTCAATACTTCAAGTGCTGTTTGTGTCATCCTCTGCCTATAGAACTGCATTCTGTGGATTGGTCAGTTACAACATAAGCTGCTGAAGCTTTAGCCTTCTGTCACTGCGGATCAAGCTATCGATTAGCTGTTATGGTTATTGCAGACAGCAGCAGGTCATATTGGCTCAAATCCTTTTGCACACTGATGAGCGGTCGGGAAAGTATACAAACGCAGCAATGACTTAAAGCCTCAAGTTGGGAATTTATCCATAGCATCCATTACCTGTGATTCCATTTGGATATAAGGTTCAGACCCTGTAACTGCACTAAAATCTCCACTGAAAGCTTTCCCATGGATATTTGTTTTAAGTGGGATGTGAATTGCCTGGTGACCACCCCTCAACTGCGTAGCTGAAAACTCATAGCAAGGTACATTTTTAAAAAAAAAAAAAAAAACATGATGTAAGCTGCTGTAATGTCTTGGTTTCCCTTATAAAAGTTTTAATTTTCAGATGCCCTCATGTGAAAAATGTTCCAAGAGTCTCAGCTCAGCGATGAAAGTGGTTTTTGCATGCACATAAATAAATTGGATTTCTATCTTATTCACTGGCGTGCATTAGCATTAGCATGTTGCGTGTGCAGGGTGGATGACTCAAACCAGGTTTGCATCATCTCAAAGCATAGCTGTGTATCGAATACTGGGAAAACAGAGGTTATAAGTGCATGTATACTGTTATTCAAAATGTAAATTGCCACAATATATTCAGTTTAATTTACTTTTCATATTTTATGTAAGGCAAATGTATTTATTTAGATAATACAGGTGATTTCAACTGGCAATAGTATATGAACAAGCCAAATGGTTGATGTTGAAAGGAGTTTTTGCCCCATAAGTTTTACTGAAATGCTGCAGCTATTTACCTTACGCATAATAATAAAACAGCATATTTGTTATCATTGCTGCAGTTAACATTAACAGTGCATCTTTTTGTTTAGTATGAGAAGGTTTAGTGGCATCTGTCAGGGCTGAGAGGACATGCTCATACCATCTGGCTGGTTTTTGTAGCTAAAATCAAGTCTGATGAATCATCTAGAAATTTGTTTTGGGAGTTCATGTAACCACAATGTTTGACGGTAATCTCTACACGTGATGATTTAATTTAAGGATATAATGCTACAATACTTTTCTGGTCTTATTAGGTACATCCAGTTCAGACTAATTTAATCCAATTCTGTTGTTTTGAGTTGTTTTTCTGACTTTCCTGTCTTTCCAGAACCTGTCTATCCCTGTTTTCCAGCTGCTCACCTGAATTCCCGCATCCACCTGGTCACCTGACTCACACATCGGCTGCCAATCCTTCTCATCAGTACCCAGAGGTGGGTAGTAACATGTTCCATTTACTCTGTTACATTTACTTAAGTAACTTTTTTTCACAAAATTGTACTTTACTGAGTAGTTTTATTGCAGGATACTTTTAACTCATCCTTGAGTATATTTATGAAGAAAAAAAAAACTTTTACTCCATTACATTTGGCTGCACTACTTTTGATTTCACCCATTTGAATTCAGCGCACATTCAGTTTTTCCTCTGATTGTCAGACACTACACTGTCTGCTTCAGCTCCGAACTAGCCACACCACCACCCTCTGTTTCCATGGTTTCACCTGGAGCAGAACAGTCATGGCAGAATCAACAGCAGGAGGTTTAGAAGAGGCACATCCCTGCCACACATTCAAACGCTGTTTTCTTTTCCAAAATTTTACCACATTTTACCAAAATCAACAGCTACATATTGTCGTCTTGAAAATGTGGAGATTTCCGCTTCTAAGAATTCAACATAGAACTTGACGAAACATGTGGCGGTAAGCTTCAATGTTAGCTACTTAACTAGCTGTTGCTGCTAATGCTAAATCAAGTTTTCCTGTTATATTTTAAGTAAATTCATGAACCTAACCTAGCTAACATAGCAAGTTTAGCTGCTTACAAGCTGCAGCATTAGCTACTTATCTAGTTGCTAACTCAAGTTTTCCTGTTCTATTGTGAGTAACATCATTAAGCTAACCTAGCTAACTGTCTTGGGGCCAGGCCAGAATTGTCATGGTTTGTTTTGTGGTAAATATTTGATTTATTACTGTCTACTGTTTCTTTATATGATATGATTTGGATTGTATTAGAAGCTACATATGGCTACTTTGCATTTTTTTTCTCTTCAGATGAGCACTTTATAGCTTGTTGATTATTCAAAAGAATAAGCTTGATCAAAGTTGCTCACTACTCAAGCAATCTTTTTAATAGATACTTTCGTACTCTCATTCAAGTAATTATTTTGGTGACTACTCTTACTTATACTTGAGTCACCATTATCACAAAATACTTTTACTTGAGTATAGCATTTTATACCTGCCTTTCCCCTCCACTGCTTGCCAGATCGCCTCCTGTTTATCCTTTGAGTGCATCTCACATTCTTCTTGTTACATATTCCTGCAGATACTGATCCTTTGCCTGAATTTTGGTCTTTGTTTTTTCCTCAGCCTCAGTCAGACTATTTTGTCTGTCAATTTGCTTAACCTGTAGCCAGAACTTTATTCTGTCTCCTTATCCTGTCTCCAGATTTCTGCCTGCTCCTCTTTGCACTTTTTGTTAGATCTGAACTGTAAATACTGCAAATCTTTGGTTGGTTCTGAGTTTGATTTTGAGTTCCCATTCAGAAATTGTTACATACCCAAATAATTGGCCACAAAACTTAGACATGTTTAGGTGAATTAACAAGGAAGCTAATGAGTAATCCCTCATTGGATGTATTTGATCGAGAGCCCAGCTTTATTTAATTCTGCATATCTGTAGCGTGTACAGATAATCTATGCATCTTGGAGAATCTGTCAGCAAAGAGAAACTCAGCGAGGCTTTACATCTGTGCAAAGAACACGCAGCACTTCACTTTCAATGGTTAAGAGCTGTTCAGCACCATGGTCACTTTCACTTTTTTTTTTTTTTTTTNTTTTTTTTTTTTTTTTTAAAAAACAGCACCAGACTAGCAGTTTTAAAGGAAGTTTTGAAAAACTACATCATAAGTTCTTTATGATGTACCGGATATTTATCTTAAGAAACCACAGTGTTCTCTACCCTGACAAAAGAGCCCTCCAGGTCTCAAACACACACACACACATTTCTCAATGTAACACTCATTTGAGCCCTAAGGAAAAAAAAAAAAAANGAAAAAAAAAAAAAAAGGTATAATTTGTTTGCCCCGTCAGCAAGAACACACTTCAGGGGCTGGTATGGATTCAGTCTCAGGCACTTCAGTATGCTTGGTGTAACAGAGAGTTGAACCCTAGCCTTAAAGCTGTAAAGCGACTTCCCAAATCATTGCATCTCCCAATTGCCTCAACACTTAGTGTCCAGATAAACTATAGTGCACCACTGTTAATGTCTCCGTGTTCCCAGATGATCTCAGCTAACACTTTCACTGACACTGTGCTGAATGATAGTAAGCCACTAGCATTACCCCAAAAAGGCAGAAAATGAGGATAAAGCTTGTGTTAGAATGCTGATTTTAGTATAGAAAGTTGGTCTATTATGTTCATTAGTGCAGCAGAATGTCTCTGAACTGTTTTTTTTTTTTTTTTTTTTTTTAATGGAGCTCAAAAAGATCCAGGTTAAGACCATGTTAGAAACGAAGCTCAGATTCTGGCATCGGCGTGGTCAGTTTTAGGAGGTAATGGTTGCAGGAAGTACATATATGTTATTATTTGAGCCACAATTTCAGGGAAAATACCTCAACAAGGCAGCTCTTAAACACTAAAGTTAATCTTTTATACCGTCAAGTCATATACAGTAGCATACAAAGCGTCTACATATATGAGATTCATTAGCAACTGGACTTACGACAGCCTGGAACAGTCTCTTTACAATAATAAGACGGAGAAACACCTTTTTGCACTACTTAATAAGCCATATACACAGACACACAGACACACACACACACACATTGGAACCTTTGGCTGAAAGTCATAATTTACCAGCATTCATTCACTTTCAGTATGAATATTATACCACTCAAAATTATTTGAGTACTGCAAAATATGGCCATTAATGTATCTAAATACCAACATTATTTTACCCAAACATAATCAAAGAGATCCTCAGGTAGTATTATTTTATTTTGTCATCTTTATGGCAATTACTTGCAGTTTATTGATTGATTGCTGATTGATTACATTATATCATTGATGATACAGGTGTCCCCAAACACAGCAGCAAGGGAGAAATATTTCCTCTCATTATCGGTGATGTCGCCCGTATGCCTCCTCAGTGTACAAATGTCAGCAGGCACATTCTGTCGTTACTCATGTTCACCTTGTTGCCGACTGTGCTTCAGGTCATAACATCTGCTCTGTAATCTAGGGAACCGTGTGTGTATGTGTGTGTGTGTGTGTGTGTGTGTGTCTGCTCAGTTGTTTCCANACCGTGTGTGTATGTGTGTGTGTGTGTGTGTGTGTGTGTGTCTGCTCAGTTGTTTCCAAACCTAGGTATATGTTCCATTCATGGTAACATCTACTCCTTACTCTCTGCTTCCAATGTTATCTACCCTGACACAGATAAGGCTTCTAAAAGTGTGTGTGTGTGTGTGTGTGTGTGTGTGTGTGTGTGTGTGTGCTCACACAGCCAAACTGATAAGACTGTCTTGCAAGCCTCTTATTCCTGCAGCACCTAACAAGACGAGGCCACAATTACTATAAAACCATCTTTTACTCATTTAGCACAACAAAAGGAAGCTTGTATATTGTGGGTATATTTGTGCATGTTCATTCATTAATGCTGTGTGTGTGTGTGTGTGTGTGTATGTGTGTGTGTGTGTGTGTGGAGGGTCCCTATTATCTGCATTGACCTGCATTGCTTAGTGTGTGTAGGTATATTTGCCATTCTGTACTGACTGTGTGTTTTTGTATGGTCTTGTGTGCATATGTTTGTTCGTGTATGTGTGTGTGTGTGTGTGTGTGTGTATGTGTGTGTGTGTGCAGCCTTACAGATAAGCCTCCCCTGCAAGCCTCTTATTTGTTCAGTACTGAACAACAAGGCTGGCATTACTAATAAACTCAATGTCTATACTCTGATATGAGCAAAGAATGTAGAGTTTTTCAAAGAGGCTCATGAGGTCAGGACCCATTCAGTGTTAGCTCCGAAACATTCATATTTTCTGAGAGAACAAGAGTGAGAGAGAAAGAAAGAGGCAGGAAAAAGGCGAAAGAGAGGGGGGATTGGTTTGAGCTCCTTATGCAGAGCATGAGACAGAGTGTATTTCTGCGAAAACATCATTTCTGTCACTGTCTGAGAATACAAAAATGAGAAAATATGTTTCCTTTTAATCACTTCCTGTTATTGTAGCACCCTTTTAGTCAAATCCTCTCATTTTAACATTTAATCACTTTTTGTATTAGCCAAAATTGGATTGGTCTTTAAAAGTGGGAACAGAAAGTGGCTCTGGTTCTTGTTTTCAGATTTGAAATTGCTTGATGACTGAGTTTAGTTGTTTCTTCTCATTGAGATCAGACTGCAACATTAAATTTTAACATTTACTGGTAATGCACGTCCGATGAAACTGAGCGATGTGATGTTTTGTTAACTTTCTGGGAGCTTTCAGATTTAGCTCTGAGGTAATTGCATTAAGGCGTTGCTGGGTGAGGTGGTGTGATGTCAGTGTAAAATGAGTTCGACTCAATCTGCTGTCTCAATCTGCTGTCAATCTGATGACTCTTTCAGTATTCTAAACGTTTTTGTATTATTATTTTGCTGTGTTTTGTTGTTGCAAAGTGAAACTTTGAAAGAAACTCGGGAAACTTGGAAACAAAAATCATAAATCATCAGCCAAAGTGTTTTGTGGACTGGTAATTTCTACTATATCCAGACAAGAAGGCAATCTGAGAGCGCATACCTCCATCAAAGCCAACAAAATCCCCAATAAAGGAGCTTATTAAAAATGAGCCGCCATGCTCGGGGAGTTAACTTTTCCTCCTGCTTCATTCTCCAGACTGTGGTCGGGAAGCAAAAGGCAGCTCTCTTTATTGCTCCAGAGCCAAAGTTATTACTGACTTTGGGGGTTAATCCCCCATCGCTATGTTCAGCCATTGGCACAGAAAATGCAAGAACTGTGTTTTTTTTTTTTTTNTTTTTTTTTTTTTTTGTTTTTTGTTTTTTTATTTTTCTTGAGGAACCAAAGTCTTTCAGTTTACAGCAATCTCACATTCTCAACTTTATACTTTGCATTCACTGTTACTGTCACTATTGTAGCAGTTATGCTCGCCTGGCTTTGCTCCGATTGCCAACACCAACCAGCTCCACACGCACACACACACGATCCACATAGCAGTCTCTTAAAGGAGCCGTGCTATCCTCACAACAATAGGCTAAAGATTCCTTCTGGATCCTGGATCCACAATATGATCCANCCCCCCACAAACTTTAATCCTTTTCCTCTTGACATTATCGATCTTTCCACCCCAAATTTCATCCAAATCCATCCATCCATTTTATTTATTTATTTATTTATGTATTGAGATACCCTGCTAAAACAAAAACAAACAAAACCTTCAGTCAGCAGGAATGGAAAACAACACAAAGTCTACAGAATTCCATTCTGTATAAAATACAGGCTGGAGAGAGAAATGTCAGTTTCAAATGATTGGGTTGATGTAAAAGAAAAGCGTTATGTACTCCATGTTCATACATGAAACAAAAAAATTGACAATAAACTGCTATTTTGGTTTGATATGATGAGAGAACCTCAATGCATTTTTCTTTCTCTGTGTGACTGTAGTCACTTACTGTTCAATTTATTTCAAATCATTTCTGTACACTAGCACTCAAGAGTTTTCTAAAGGAGACGTACAGTAAAGCAGCAGCAGCATCAATGTCAAAAGCAAATATGAAGAGCAATTTCTGTCTGCTTTCTTCTCCTCTGACTTGCCATCTCATCTGCCGTTCTGCAGAACTTAGTCTGATAATGCACTCCACTCAGTTGGAAGGGAAATTCTGACATTTTAAATTTTAGTTTCTTCTACACATACTATTCATGTTTAAAGTGCATGCTTCTGAGTTTGTTTTTATTCCCCCTCCCCCCAAAAAAGAGATTTTTTTTTTTTTTTAAACAAGTGGCCTTGTCTTTCACAATATTACAGTCTCTATCATGGTTTCAGTTAAGAATTTATTCTTTTTTTTTCTGGTAAACTGAAGGAAAATGTGGTTTGAGGATGAGATAAACAGCTGGCAGTGGTCCTGCCAATGAGGCTTAAAGGACCACACCGCTGATTTTGTATGTTTAAGCCCAATAAATTACTCACATACATGTTACATTTTTGGCAAACATTTTCCAAAACAGAAAATTGTATTAAAGCTTTCTTGTTATTTTGTCACATCTCCTCATCTTTCAAAAATCAAATGTTCAGGTGATACACCCATCTTAAAATTCAGTGTTTCGCCAGCTAACCGATACATCCAAATGTCAAAAAGGATGGTCATTTTTAATTTCTTGGTGAAAGCCATCCTTTCCTGGGTCTATATTCCCCGGAGGAGGCATACTGTCTTCCATGAAGCTCCACATTGGACCGGTTAAATAGAATTACTTTGACAAAAAAATTTAATAGACGTCATGTTTGCTTGACGGACTACTTAGTTCAAGCACGTTTCAAGTCTCTAAAAGATGATGGGAGTATTTTTGTCTTATTTTTTACCATGTAAAGAAGACGAGCTGCAGCTTTGTAAATATATTTTACTCCTTCTCCGCTATCTGATTCTTGTTTCTTATGAAACAAGAAAAAGATAAGGGCTCACTACTTTTCAATCAACCCTCATAACTTAATCTTGCTAAGTTTTCCATCAGCAGAAACTGAGAACAGAATTGTTTTTTTTTCTCTTTTGAAGTAAATTTCCACAATTCTCTCCTGAATGTGGAGCAGTTTTCTTATTTTGGATTTGAGAAGATGTGAAACGATAAAACGACTGACTGAAGACTGACTCTCTCTCTCTCTCTCTCTCTCTCTCTCTCTCTCTCTCTTCCTTTATCGTGTACATTCTGTCACATGTTCGATCCACAAATCTGGTTGAAATGTATGGTTGCCACATATGCAGGTTAGATAGTGGTGGGCTCAACCATGCAAAACAACCTGTATGGTCCTTTAAGTACAAACTACTGAGACACTGTGCTGCCAAAGGTTTAGGAGTAAATTAAATATATTACTGTGCAGGTTGCTAAAGGTGTTTGTGTCGGCACTCACTTCCATCGCTATGACTACACAGGAAGGCTGAACCTTATCTGCTATTTAATACATAAGGCAGCGATTAAACCTCTGTCTGTATTCATAACTGAACCTCACCACAAAAAGAGAGGCAGCAAGGTCAATACAGGATAAGGAAGACGGTAAATTAAACCAGGAGAACTTCTCTTCTAATCTCTTTCCTGCTCCGTTCTTCTTCCCTCACATTTTATTTTCTACTTTCTCTCCTATTAAAATGACAAGGAGACAGTCTACTTCTCTCTCTCTCTCTCTCTCTCTCTGTGTGTCTTCATTCTCTCTATCTAATCTCACACTCTTTTGGAGGTGATTACTCAGCATGGGCTGGCTGGCAAAGTGACAAGAACGTCATAGGCTTTCAGGACATCTTTTCATTTGCAGGGGTGGGGGAGGCTTTGCTGATGTCAGAGGCAGATCTGTAACAATTACTGTACAATTACTGTACGATACAAAGCCCTTCAATAGACAACTATTGTCATCCAGATCCCAAAATTCCAAGGTGCTCAGTCAAAGAATGAACCGAGAATCCTAGAATATACACACAGTCACTGTTTTATTCAATGCACCATCACAATCCAATGTTTTCAATACTGTAATTATGCAGTAAATTATGTATTTTGGAGTTCAAAATTCAGTTTCAGTTTCTGTTCAGAGTGAGAGGTCAGGGAGGTGTTGATTAAAGGACCATATCATCAATTTTGCATGTTTGAGCCTAATATACTCAATTTTCATACACATAAGGTTACTGGCATTTTGCAAAATCTCAATCTTTCAAAATCAAATCAAAATCAAATCAAACACCCATTTTAAAAACTGATGTTTCGCCTGCTAATAGTTATGCTGCATTATGCAGTCATGGTTGTTTAAATTTTTCGATAAACATAGGTCTTCTTTTGGGACTACATTCCACGGTGGAGACATACATTCACTCTGTGCTTTTTATTGTGCTTAAATGGTAAAATTATGTAACTTCGAAAAAAAAACCCCCGAATACCCGAATATACATGTTGCTCATGATGATGGATTACTTTTTCCAAGAATGTTTCAAGTATGAACAAGTTGATTTTAACAGCGTACCAGAATGAACTGAAATCAATGGTGGTGTGGAAGGTAGGAAAAAATAAATTAATTAATTCACCATTCCAATAGTATCCTTTGGGAAATGATTGTCAGTAACCTTACAGTATGTGTATGAAAATTGAATATATTATGTTCAAACATGCAAAATGGATGGTATGGTCCTTTAACTTGTACCATAATTTTTAAGGCTGTATTTTTCAGTTGTGTTGTGTTGGGTTATAGTTTACTGTCTCTATGTCTAATACTCTGTCCCCATCTTGCATATAAGCCACTATGAGAAGTGGCCTACAATATCACAGTCAAATAAATGTATAACAATAATAGTAATGATATGTCGGCTCAAATATGTAAGATTGCCGGTATTGTCCTTTTAGTTTACCCCTTCAGGCTACCTGTTGTTAAATAATATTGTGCAGTGCTACTGTAGTGTAAATAAGGAATCAATTATGACATTTCCTGCCTACAAATGTTGCTCTAAAAGCAGAGCGAACACTGGTGTGGTGATTAAAAAGTGAAACAAAAGCTTTTTGGTTCAAATAACTTCAAGGACACAGTTCTTGCAAAACCAGGGATCCAACTGATTTTCCAGCTATCTCTTTAATCTCTTTATTCATATATGCAAATATGCAGATTTCGAGCTATAACTCTTTACTCGTATGTGCAGATATTTTTTTGGACAGGTATGCCCAACCACCTGAGTGAAGTTGGTCCCCCAACTAACGCAGTCTCAGTCGTTTGTGCTGTTCAGTTTTTCGTTAGTGCTGCTGTTGCTGTTTGTGGTGTCTGTTGCTAGATCAAATTGCATATATATAAAAAACGGTTATGCCAATCTTGACATATACCACAACTATATATACAACTATATATGCAGACAGATTAAATTAAAAAAAAAAAATTTGTTTGTGCTGCTAGAAGATTTTGGAGATCATTCAGAGGTCANAAAAAAAAAAAAACTTGCTCCAAATTGACCCAGTAGTCTCGTGCTTTGTTTGTCGCTGGTTTGAGGGTCACTTTTGATTCCTCCTCATTGTCTTTTAAGTTCACTTTAAATTTATTTAATTCTCACTGTCTTAAATGTTGTTTTTGATGCATTTTTGCCTCGTGTAAAGCCCTTTGAATTGCCTTTGTGTTTGATTAGTGCTATATCAATGAATTTGCCTCACCTTACAATTTTGTTAAAATGTGGCACTGACATCAAATAAGATCACTGGTATTGGTATAAAAGAAAATCTGAAGGATAAGACATCATGAATACTCAACATGAATAACTTTTCTTTGTTTTGAAACTTTGCAAGCCTGAAAACCTGTCGTTTTATTGCGTCATTATTGTCTTGTTTTTTTGGTTCTCTTTTATTTTTGGATAAACTCCCTGTGAGATGGTACAGGTGAAGGATGTGCCATTTTGCTCAAGGACACAGAAAGACCCCCTCCACCCCAACCCCCACCCACNAAAAAAAAAAAAAAAAAGACTGCATGGGTGTGATATACATATATGTTTGCAGGGATACCTAGGTCTAGCTATCCCTGCAATCCTGAATATTACTTTTAAAATATGTTGTGCTATCATGGAAGGCAAAGAATTATAAAAGAAGATCAAGATGATTATTAAACTCCAGCTTTTCACTTCATGTTCTGTATTTCAAGCTTTGAGTGACAGACAAAATATGATGCATAAAATCCACCAGGAGGGAAAAGGAGGATTTCGATCTCACATTGTTACAACTTACAATATGCCACAATATAACTGCATGTATTACATTAAAATAGCCCCTTAAGACCTCCTGGAGAGCAGTAAGACTTTTTTTTTTTTCCAGCATATTTTGACTTTATCTGATGATTTCTATGGTCTACAGTTTGCTGAGAAAATGATGCACAAGGTGAACAAACTATTTCAACACCCACTGACCAAAATCGAGAATGCATGGGCAAGATAAAAATGATGGCGCTTTCCTCGTAAAATTGATATTGCTGATATAAACTCTTTCTGTCTCTCTATTTGTCTGTGTATGTGTGTGTGTGTGTGTCTGACAGGAAATGGATTCAGAAGTACAATTAGCATCAATCTGCCAAACAGCTCAAATAAACGACTTCTAATAGACTCCACTGCAAGATGCTGCAACAGACGGCACAATGAGATACACTGACAGTGCCAGCAGCTCTCCACACATACACACACACACACACACACCATGTGATCTGAAAATTCCAATCATCTTTGATCTAAACTGATTTTGATGATATTTTCATTCATATGCTAACCAAACCAGTTGACAGCATTACGGACATACATATATCACCAAAATCAAAAACTGCTAATGAAAAAAACATTAAAAACCAAACTTCAACAAATACAACAACACAATAATGACAAAAACAGCCAAAGTAACATCTTAATGTTAATAATGTGGAGACTGAAAACAGCCACATCGTCCTCAAATAGCAACATCAATGACTAAAACATAGAGTATGACAGCAACGACGAGCGTAACAATATCACAAACATCATAATTGTCGTCCCGGCGACAGAAACAACATGCAATAAAAGCAATGGCTGCAGCTTTATCATTCAAAATGTCACCATGACAACAACAACAAGCCAAACAATCATTACATTAAGGGTTTCACAGTTGTGCAGTCTGAATCAGGGACTAAATTGTTTGTTCTGCATTTTATTCCAGCTCTCGTCCCTGTTGAATTATTCAATTAATTTATCACCATTTTTATAGTGTTAACCCAAATGCTGAACTAATCAGAACGGCTTCATGCTTTAAAGCCATGAGCAACTTTCTGAAAAGTAAATGTATTTTAAATGAAGGGAATTTTTGCATTCTCTTGCTTCTTTTTTTTTAATACTGATGCTGAAGTCATTGCTCCTCATTGTGTGTTGCAATAAGGAATTCCTTCCTGACTGTGCTACTTTTTCTTTTCTTTTACATATATATATATATATTTTAACATCTACAGAACCAAAAATCAGCTTCCCTAATGTCATGTCATGAAGTCATTACAATTCCCTTTACGCCTGTTTTCTTCAGCTACAGCTTTATGTCCTCAGAACAAAGACTAAAGCAAACCATTAGCGGGATCGGCTGCTGTAGTATTTGGTTAGAATGAAATTCTGCAGCATGTGGTGTGTTATTGCCTGTCCCTGCTCCAGCTCCACCATTAACACAGTTTGATCAAAAAAAAAAAAAAAAAAANAAAAAAAAAAAAAAAAAAAGTGCAACTAAAGCAAAAGACACTGGATGATATTTTGAAGAACTGATTGACCTCAAAAATAAAGATTTAGGTCTTCATTATTTTAATTTGGAGCTTTTGAAGATGTCCTGGACTGGAAGTTTCAGACCAAATAATTAATTGGATTGAGATGTAAATTAATCACACAAATACACCCGCATGTGCACACATGTACGACCACACACTCCAGCTACAAATAGCAGCAGGAGTAAAATAAATTTTCCACTTCCACTGCCATGGTTGTTGAAACGACTTACTGATACACACAGCCCCACGCAGCAGTGAGCGAAGTCATAAGTCCAAGTTACTGGGACAAGACACGCTTAGCCAAGTTTTTGTAGCGAGATTTATCTATTTCATGTTTTCCCATGAAAGTAATGTGCATGTGGAAAAACTTTTGATGTTTCCTCTTGATGTTCCATTCTGCTTTGCAGTTACTTAATGGAAGCAACTGAAGTTCCTGCAAGTAAGACTTTGGTTTGGGCCTATTAGGGATGCCAGCTGGTAGGTACGAAGAGAAAGTCATTGCAAAGGAGGAAAAAAAAATGTTTGATTAGCTTGGCTGCAGCAGAATTACAGGTTGTATCGCTTTATTTCTCAGATACAGCAAAGGCCTTTGCAACTTGGATGTAGAGCAGAGGACCTGTGAAGGACATATAGAAGAAATGTGGTCATTTTTTTAATGTTTGTGTATAAAACATATTATGTTCTAATTATGCTTTTGTACAGTAAGTATGTAAGTACAGTATATACATATACATATAAGTACAGTCAGAAGAAAGAAAGAAAGGTGGATATACTTTGTGTTCAAGAGACCAGGTGGAAAGGTAGCAAGGCTAGAAGCTTAG
>VXCM01006575.1:0-26638 GCA_014773175.1 Lucifuga dentata | reverse complement strand
AGGTGGTAGTGTGATGGTGGGGGGTTGCTTTGCTGCTTCAGGGTCTGGATGACTCGCCATAATTGATGGAACCATGAATTCTGCTCTCTACCAGAAAATCCTGAAGGAGAACGTCAGGTCATCAGTCCCTGATCGGAAACTCAAGCAGCAAGACAGCGATCCAACACACAAGAAACAGCAAGTCCACCTCTGAATGGCTAAATAAAAAAGTAAATGAAGGTTTTGGAGTGGCCAAGTCAAAGTCCTGACTTGAACCCTATTCAGATGCTGTGACAGAATCTTAAACAGATGCTGGAAAACCTATAATGTTGCTGAATTAAAGCAATTCTGCAAAGAAGAGAGGAACAAAATTCCTCCACAAGACTTAAATCCAGTTATCAGAACAGTCTGTTACTGTTAAAATGTGGAATGACCAGTTATTAAGTTTAGAGGGTTATTACTATTTTCACATGGTGACAAATGTTTTGGAGAGGTTTTATCCTTCAATAAATAAAATGATCATTTAAAAACTGTATTTTGTGTTTACTCAGGCTGTCTTTGTCTTATACTAAATGTTGGTTGAAGATCTGAGACAAAGTGTGTTGAATATGCAAAAATAGAAGAAATCAGGAAGATGGTGATGGGTTTGAAGGATGAATATATAGGATAAATATTGTTCAGGATAAATGACTTGTGTCATTCAAGACAAAAACATTTAGACTTTTATAAGTTTTCTTACATAGCTTCTTCAAATCTAAGTGATTCAGATTGTAATTGATCTGCATAGATTTACCAACGGAAACTTGTCAGACGTCATGATAACGCACAGGAAGTGAACTAAACTGCTCTGTGTAACCGAACTTCAGGCAGCAAAGTTGCTCTCAGCTGTTTGATAAATCGTTGTTTCTCCTGTTGTTAAGGATTTGATTCCTCCTCATCCTCTGCAGTTATTCTTTCACACAGTTCATGAATCTCTTCAACAGCCGCAGCTGATCGCTGATTCATCAGCTCTCTCAGCTTTGGAAATTTAGACATTTTGACACCATGAAACTTTTTCCTAAAAACAGACTCCGTCATAAACTCTCTGTCGGCCCTCTGACTAGCGCCGTGTTGTGTTTCCGCTTCTAGCTAGCATGCTAAGCTAACTTGAGTAGCCTGCTATGGAGAGATGAGTTGAGTTCGTATTTGAGCAGCGCCGTCTAATCAGAAAGATGTTTCCATACATACAGATGAAGGAACGTTTCTTTTCTCCTGAAAGTAGAAAAGAACTGAGCTACAGCCAGACTGCTCCACACAGCATGGAGATTTGGAAGCGGAAGTACCACGAGGTATGTTTGGATCGCTCGCTTCCGCGTGCCAAAAGTCACGTGACCACTACAACCGACGCTTCGTTACGTCAAACGCGTCAGAGACGTTCCCGGTGGATTTTGAAAAGGGGCGGGGCTTGACTTGCAAAAAGAATAAAAATATTGTTGTAAATATTATAACAAAATTACTATCCCAGTTACACCAGCATGTTCCTCCAACATATTTACAAAAAAAAAAAAAAAAAAAAAAAANAAAAAAAAAAACTCCTTCACCCGCACAAGCTTTTCTTTTGATAAACGATAAAACAGACTAACCGTGTATTTTTGCTTCGTTGAAGAAAAATACAAATATTAGGCTCGTTTGAGATGAGCCAGGCCTGTGCAGAATCAATCACCGGCGATCGGCGCACAATGCATGCCGGTTAGATTTATGTCTGACTTGATCCCGACTCGCTCTGACATCAGTCAAACGTAGCAGTGATAACCTCTGACATCAAGGCAGCTGCAGACTTTGGAGCCACCGACTGCACGGCCTCAGAGCATGATGGGAAACACCTGGCTCTCACCTGATCTAACAGCTGATTGGTTTAGATGTCGGCACAACAGTATGACGTTTTATAGAAACTTTTCATTTTATTTGAATTGGAGAGGTTCTGTTGGTTGTTTTCTTGCTACTGTATCTCTTACAGCATTTTGTATAATTTATGATGAAAGAATAAAAAAAAGAAAAAAGAATTGGAGAGATTCTGATTTTGTCTGATTTTGAAGGTTTATTCTGTTAACAGAATACATGGTGATGGCAACTTTNAGATTCTGATTTTGTCTGATTTTGAAGGTTTATTCTGTTAACAGAATACATGGTGATGGCAACTTTTGGCCAGCCAGAGAGGCAGAAAGTATTTATTCCCAAAATTCCAGATACAAAAACAGAACCTTAAATGCTTTAAATAGTGCAGGGGTAGGCAACCTGCGGCTCCGGAGCTGCATGCGGCTCTTTTGCCCATCTCCAGTGGCTCCCTGTGGCTTTGACAAAAGATTATATGGAAAAANTGCGGCTCTTTTGCCCATCTCCAGTGGCTCCCTGTGGCTTTGACAAAAGATTATATGGAAAAATTATGTGGAAATGAACAAGTTATTTTTTAACTTTTTAATTTTCACTTATCATTGATGTAAATGATTCTTACATTCTCCAACTGTAAAAATGTGTAGCCTATACACTGAATTNCTTATCATTGATGTAAATGATTCTTACATTCTCCAACTGTAAAAATGTGTAGCCTATACACTGAATTAAAAAAAAAAGTTTTTATATTTCATCAACTAAAACATGCATCATAGCCTAAGTCTACCGCCCGGTGCCTTTTCCTCTTAATTTTGCCGAGCCTCAATAGCGGTGCTATTTATGTATACACATAAATGGCTAATCTTTAGTCTCCCTAGCTATGGATTGTAAATCTACAAAGAGAAAAGTCACAGAGGAAAATAGAGAATTTAATTGTGCGTGGACNTTTTTTTTTTTTTTTTTTTTTTTTTTTTTTTTTTTTTTTTTTTTTTTTTTTTTTTTTTTTTTTTTGACCAAAAGTGACTCTTTTGATAATAAAGGTTGCTGACCCCTGAAACAGAGTGATGAGACACAAATTCCTTTGGTAACAAGAGAGATTTTATTGTTATTAGAATAACATTTTTGCAAAAAACTGAGTATAATTACATCTAGAATGTCAGTGAATGAAAACCAATTATTATAGCCTATGTAGAGGTGAGAACATTTTGGCTGTTGATCAAATTGAACATGACATGAATGTTCTACGTGGAATTAGAGGCTGTCATGAATAATACGTATGTAAACATATGACAAATGAATACCCTAAGGCATACAATAGGCCTATCACACAGAACGTCATACAATAACTGTTGACTAAGTTGGATGGATTACTATTACAGTACCTTAGTAACTAAGACTTCCTATGCAACAATGCTTTATACATTTATTTTATTAAATTATTATTATTATTATTATTATTATTATTATTATTGTTATTGTAAGTGTTCTGTGTTATCAAAATTTAGATCTTATCTAAATTTTCATGAATCCCAAGAGCTATCCCTTTTCATACGCGTTATCTTCAGCCATCGTCCGCACGTGATCCGTGAACAACAGGTAGTGTCCGACTTCACAGGTGACTTTTAGCTCCTCCCCCTGCTGCTGCCTCCTGCTCTTGTCTGTTTTCCAGGTGAGGCACAGTTCATCTCAAACGAGCCTAATTTTGGTCCGAATTTCCCAGTCGGAGCTCCTCCGACTTCAAGTGTCCTTCCAACGCATTTTTCCAATTAAGAAGTCGAAAAATCCGACTTCCGAGGTCTGTCGAACGCAGCATGAGCTGGCTAGCGAATGCGGAAGTACACAAGGAGACTTCTCTTGTTCGTTTGTCATCTTTGTATGTAGCCTTGCGTCATGTCGTCACTGCGCTTCCCTCTGCCTCCACTCCGGACAGACTCAGGCTCAGACATGGCTCCGTGAACCGACGCATGGAGGCTACCAGCCATGAACCAAAAAACTACTCGCCGAAAACAGACGATGCTTACATAACAACCTTATTCCGTTTATTCCGAAATTATTCCACCTCCTGCTGTAGCCGCAGCTGCTAACTGGTTGTCAGCCACTGTACAGGAGAGATTCACGGACTCTCTGCTTTAATTCTGTGGTATTTTTTGTTTTTTAGTCACTTTAAGTTGCTGTCTCTCCGAACAGAAGCTCATCATGGGTGTACAAGGTTTCCAGCAGTACATTGAAAAGTACTGTCCCAGCGCCGTAGTGCCGGTGGAGCTCCAAAAGCTGGCCCGGGGGAGCATGGTTGGGGGTGGCCGGCAAAGACCCCCTCAGACACCGCTGAGGCTGCTGGTGGATGCGGAGNGCATGGTTGGGGGTGGCCGGCAAAGACCCCCTCAGACACCGCTGAGGCTGCTGGTGGATGCGGAGAACTGCCTCCACCGGCTCTACGGAGGCTTCTACACCGACTGGGTGAGCGGGGGGCAATGGAGCCACATGTTGGGCTACCTCGCCGCCCTCTCCAAGGCCTGCCTCAGCGGCAACATCGAGCTTCTGGTCTGCTTCAATGGCGCCCTGGAGAAAGGCCGTCTTCACGAGTGGGTCAAGCGGCAGGTGAACGAGAGGCAGACCGCCCAGCAGATCATCAGCCACCTACAGAACAAGGGGACCCCGCCGCCGAAAGTCTGGTTTCTGCCCCCGGTGTGCATGGCTCACTGCATCCGACTAGCGCTCCTCAGGTTCGGCGTCGGGGTGAGTTGAAGCTCGGCCTGTTGCTGCCTGTTGAGCCGGTGTGAACTCCGGCTGGCACACATTAGCAGCATCTGATTAGCCTGTTAGCTGCCCACCATGTCACCAGTGCCAACTTCACCCACACCAAAGCCGACTTTACCAGACGGGCCCTGAACGCCTCTCGGAGCGCTTAGCTTTGGAAGTTCAGGAGCCAGTTTGTATGACTAAACTCATTTTGTGACGTCACTTTAATTGTATTGTAAAGTATTTTTATATTTTGTTGTCTTATATTATGATTATTAATATTATTATTTTAAATATATATATTATTATTATTATATGATGAAGTAAAAATCTGAAAGCTTTACCTGCAGAGTCTAAGTGGGTCACTGAAGTAGGAACCACTTCTCCACATGACAGTATTATCTACAGCGTAAAATACAAAAAATTATATTTATGATAACTTATATTATACTTTATATTAATGATAGCTGGCTGTTCCTCCCATTGATGCAAAAATACCCACATCTGAGTCAGCCTGCAGTTTTCTACCCTTGCAGGCATTTGAATCATTTAATGATTTTATGTCACACAAGTAGCATCTAAAACTTTTTTTTTTTAAATGTTTTTTGTTGGACTGGTATTCCGGCTGCATGATGGAAGCAGAAGTTTCTCAGCATTTATTTACCACATCTATCTCTCTTTTCAGACTTAAAGTCTGTTAAATTACTAACAACTTAACACTGTAGCTTCATGTCTGAAAACAACCCGAGGCAGATTTCTGTAAAAGTAGCACCAGCAAACAAACCTGTAACACTTCTTTCACGGCACAAGTGTGAATAAACCATAATACCACGCCTCTCTGACGTTACACTTTTTCATATACGGTGTGTGGACCAATCACGTAAGACGAGGAAGTGATGCTGTAAAGTGATGCTGCACTTGGAATTCAACTCTAATTCTCTCCAGCTTTTTTAATTGTATTTGCTCTCTACATCTCGCACGATTGCAAAAAAAAAGGAGAAACTGTCTCTCGCTCTGCATATTGCTGTAAACGATCTCTCACTTTGTGTATCCTACGTAACTTCCTGCATTATGCATCTGCAGGAATTGTGCCTCTGTAAAGATCCTGCATGTTTGAACAGAAACTTTATGGCATTTTGCTGTAAAGGAAACCAAAAGCTGAACTTTAACAGATGATGTGGCTGTTTAACAGACTCCAGGTCTGAAAGTGGCTAATAACAGGAAATTATGATTATTTTATGATTAATAATTATGCTACTATTATGATTTTGTCCTCATATCATTATACTGACTACTGTATACACTTGAGTATAAGCTGATCTCGTATATAAGCCTGATTTTGACCTGCAAATTTAGATTTTTAAAGAAAACTGTAAGTAAGCCGACCCCTGATGTTGTTCTATCAATTTATTTAGTAAATTAGCTGTTTTTCTGGGTATTGTCATAGTATTCCTGTGATTTTCTGAAAATAATCCACGTACCGGTAAACATGATATTTATTTCAGCAGCTGATTACTGTAACTGACCAATCACAGCAGAGCTTACTGGCCACCACAAAATGTGCTGATAAGATGTTTAGTCAGGAATTATCTCATTCTAAGGTATGATTTAAACTATTTTCCATGAGTAGTGGTAATGGGTAGTATGGAAATTTCTGGAAACTTCCTTCTCTGGGATCAAGTTTGAATTTTTCTTTAAAAAAAAAAAAAAAATTTGAATTTCTTGTGTATAAGCCAATTTGCTCTGTAAAACTTGGTAATAAAAACTCGGCTTATACTCCAGTATATACGGTAGTTGTCTTGATGTTGATCAGAGTTTTGATAATGAGAGATGACGGTGTGTGTTTTGATGGATGATTATGTGTGTTTCAGACATATTTACACACTCTGCATGTCTAAATCTGTGTTATCATCACCTGAGCAACGTCTTCCTGTCCAGATGAACTTCAAACTTTACACAGACTTTTTATGTGCTGCACCTGTTAGCCTGTCGTAACCCTCCTCACAATCAAATAAGGAAAATCATTACTGTGTGGAGACGATGAGCAAATATGTCGACGTATGCATTCAGCCACGTTTCAGAAATAAAACTTAAAGGTCAGATTTTACATTGAAACAGAAGGCTGTGTTTCCCGGCTGGATTGTCTCATTGTGACAGCGTGGTAAATATTTATTCGTACAGTAATAGTCTGTGATCATTCAGATGTACGGAAAAACGCATAGTATTTAAAGGACCATACCAGTGATTTTGCATGTTTAAGCCCAGTAAATATTCCCAGCATACGTGCTATGTTACTGACAACCATTTTCAAAAACATAAAATACTGCATATTACTTTTCCTGTTATTTTGCCAGATTTCCCTAATTTTTTGAAATCAAATGATCAGGTGACAAAAACACCTTAAAATTCAATGTTTCACCTGCAAACATGTATGTCAGAATACAGAGGACGGAGTCTGTTTAAGGGACCATACCACCCATTTTGCATGTTTGAGCCTAATATATTCAGTTTTCATACATGTAACGTTACTAACAATCATTTCCCAAAGCATACTACTGGAACGGTGAATTAAAAATGTTTTTCCTACCTTCCAGACCTCCATTGGTTTCAGTTCATTCTGCTATTAAAATCAACTTGTTGATACTGTAAACGTTCTTGGGATAGGTAATCCATCATCACCAACAAGACGTGTATTCAGGTTTTTTTTAAAAGTTATGTAATTTTAGTGTTTAAGCTCAATAAAAAGCGTGGAGTGAATGTATGCCTCCACCGGGGAATATAGTCCCAAAAGAAGACCTGCGTTTATGGAAAAATTTAAAGGACCGTGACTTCATAAGGCTGTGTAACTATTAGCAGGAGAAACATGGATTTTTAAGGTGGGTGTATCACTTGAATATTTGATTTTGAAAGATTAAGAGATTTAGCAAAATATCAGGAAAGCTGAAATACGGTTTTATCCTTTGAGAAATGATTGTCAGTAACGTAACATGTATGAAAATTAAATATATTAGGCTCAAATATGTAAAATGGGTAGTATGGTCCTTTAATTTCTTGACAAAAGTCATCTTCTCCCGGGACTACATTCTCTGGAGGAGACATACATCATCTTCTGTGCAGCTCCGTGTTGGATCGGTTAAATAAAGTTACTAAGACAAAAAATGTAATAAACGTGTTTGTCTAGGATGGATAATTGATTTTCATAGCATCTTGATTTTCAAAGCCAGTCTGGAAGGTAGGAAAAACAAGTGTAATGGTCCTATGTTTTGGGAAGTGGCTGTCAGTAACATAACGTGTATGCAGGTTGTCTGTATTGAGCGCAAACATGTAAAAGCACTGGTATGGTCCTTTAAACTGGAGTTATTTTTGGCTGTGTTCTGTAGTGAGCAGCTTGTGAGGACAGCAGCCCTTACTGCAGTTTTTTCGAAGAGGTTTATTTAGAGAGTTGAACATGAAGCCTGACTCTGGTCTCTGGTCTCAGGTGGTGCAGAGCATGGAGGACCACCACCTGGAAGTGATGGCGTTATGCCGGGAGAACGGCATCCACGGCCTGCTGGCCTACGACTCCGACTACGCGCTGTGTAACCTCCCCTTCTACTTCAGCGCCCACGCCCTCAAACTGAGCCGCAACGGCAAAAGCCTCACCACCAGCCAGTACCTGATGCACGAAGTCGCCAAGCAGCTCCACCTCAACTCCAACCGCTTTGTCNACCACCAGCCAGTACCTGATGCACGAAGTCGCCAAGCAGCTCCACCTCAACTCCAACCGCTTTGTCATCTTCGCTTCACTTTTAGGTTTGTGAGACGCTTTTCAGCTGCGTGACAAACAGAAATTAACCTGACAGGCTGCAGATCAACAGCTGTGTGTGTGTGTGTGTGTGTGTGTGTGTGTGTGCGTGCGTGTGTTACAGGAAATCACATACTGCCTGATGAAGACTTGGCTGCCTTTCATTGGAGCTTGCTTGGTCCAGATCATCCGTTAGCATCGTTGAAGGTCAACAACCGTATCATGATGTCTTTAACTTTTTTTTTTTTTTTACCTGAGTTACAGAATTACTATTTATCGTCTGACAGAAAACAAAAAGTCTTTTTTAATTAATATTCATCAGCAGGTCTGTCTTGGTTTTGCAGGTATTAGACGGTTAAACCAGCTTTGATTTGAACTGTAACGTGTTTTCAGTTTTCTTTAACTTTTCTAGTTAAAGGACCATACCACCATTTTGCATGTTTGAGCCTAATATATTCAGTTTTCATACATGTTACGTTACTGACAATCATTTCCCAAAGGATAAAACCGTATTTCAGCTTTCCTGATATTTTGCTAAATCTCTTAATCTTTCAAAATCAAATATTCAAGTGATACACCCACCTTAAAAATCCATGTTTCTCCTGCTAATAGTTACACAGCCTTATGAAGTCACGGTCCTTTAAATTTTTCCATAAACGCAGGTCTTCTTTTGGGACTATATTCCCCGGTGGAGGCATACATTCACTCCACGCTTTTTATTGAGCTTAAACACTAAAATTACATAACTTCTAAAAAAACCTGAATACACGTCTTGTTGGTGATGATGGATTACCTATCCCAAGAACGTTTACAGTATCAACAAGTTGATTTTAATAGCAGAATGAACTGAAACCAATGGAGGTCTGGAAGGTAGGAAAAACATTTTTAATTCACCGTTCCAGTAGTATGCTTTGGGAAATGATTGTCAGTAACGTTACATGTATGAAAATTGAATATATTAGGCTCAAACATGCAAAATGGGTGGAATGGTCCTTTAAAGTGAGTTTTGGATTTGGATTTATTTGTTTCAGACACATAGACACAAAATATATGAAGGAAATATAAAAGAACGTGTGAGGCTGTGGTGTAAACCTGAAAACCACACAGAAGACATATAAAATGTATAATACAAACATATAAAATCACCAATACATTTTAAATGTTCTTATTTTAGTGAATAGAATCAGGTTTACTGCCCCGCTGCTTGTTTCGCTGAATCACCAAACTAGTGAAGGAACGCTGAGGCCCGTTCACACGATCAGATCTTAACAGATGCACACAAGACACTCTGAGAGCTCAAAGCTCTGCCAAGCCACAAAATCTCATTAAAAATCAGCCGCCATGCTGAATTTCATTCAAATTTGGCCCATTAGCATTGATTTTATCATTTTAATCTTTCCTCTGCAGCCGCCAGACAGTGGTCAGGAAGGACAGGAAGCTCTCTTTGTTGCTGCAGATGTTATTACCACCTGTGGGGCTAAACTCTGTTGCTGTGTTCAGCTGCTGGAACAAATAATTAAACAACTCACATTGTGTGTTTGTCGAGGAGTTGTAGACTTTTATTTTACATAAAATGCAACTTCATACTTTTACTGTCACTGTTACAGCAGCTATGCTAACATGCTAGCATCAACCCGCTCCTCACACTGCCACACACACACTTAAAACACCACAACACACTAACAGATTCCATTTACCATCAACCGGAGTTCAGACTTTAAACCTGAAATGTCTCAAGATCAAACTGGATCAAAAGTGACTTTAGAGTGAATAAACATGGTGGACGGTGGAAAGAACAGTGGATTTTTTTTTTTTTGGAAACTTTATTGAACAAGATGATAGCAAGTATAGAAACAATGAATATATGAACAAATATGAACAGTGTGTACAAAAAAAATACAAACATATCAATTGAAGAGTCTTTAACAAAAGGAAAACTATAAAGTTTCTCGGGGGTAGATTTAAGATGTACATTAAACAAAAATATTTAAAAAAAGAAAAAGCATTATAGGTTTTGATTGCTTTTCTGTTTGTACATCTGGAAATGATGCAGACATTTTTCAGTTTCAAGAACAGCTATGCTAGTTGCAATTTTCTCCAACGGTGTATTAGGGCCATATAAGATGAAAAAAAAGAGGGGGCATTATTTCGAGTTTCAAATTTGCGAGTTTTAAAACGTGAAAATTTGCGAGTTTTAAATGTCTGTATGCATATGATAATTTGACTATTTTACACTAAAAGCACAGGTATTTCTTATTGCTAAATCTGATGGAAAAGTATAATTTAATAAGGTTATGTGCAGGCAGAGTCACAACATGAGGCAGTTCTGATTCCTCATTTTTCTGAGTTTAAAAACTTGCAAATTTGCCAGTTTTTAAACTAAAAAATTTGCCAGTTTTTAAAACTCAGAAAAATAAGGAGAAATGGAGAATCAGAATTAACTGCCTCATGTTGTGACTCTGCATACAGACATTTATTTCCTCATGCATACAGACATTTAAAACTAGCAAATTTTCAAGTTTAAAAACTCGAAATAATGCCCCATTCTTTTTTTCGTCTTATATGGCCCTAATATGCCTTCGTAGTTTTCTGCACCGAAAATGAAAACGAAGAAGGAAACCTGGATGTAGTCATGGAAACGGCGTGACGGCTGTACATGTTTAGTGACACATCATATAGGCGCTTGTGTTGTTGCCACAAATCTGAACTTGTGAAGACAGCCATGTTGAGCTGATTATAAAAATGAATTTGAAATGTTGAGTGTCTGAAGCGTGACCCTGGCATGTTGTGGCTCCTCAGGTGCGTGCCCACCAGCTCGTGCTCCCACCCTGTGATGTTGTAATCAAGGCTGTTGCCGACTATGTCCACAAAATTCCAGACCCCAGTGACTTGGAAGCGATCGCCAAGGACATTTTCCAGCATTCACAGGTATGACGGAGCAGCCAGACTCTTTCAAAATTAACAGCCTTGATGTTTCTGATGAATATTACTCAAATTCATACACGACATATATTACATTTTTTTGTCAAAGTAACTTTATTTAAATGATCCAACATGGATCTGCACGGAAAAAACTGTACATCTCCGCCAGGCAATATAGTCCTAGAAAAAAATATTTTTACAGAGAAATTAAAGGACTATATCACCCATATTGCATGTTTGAGCCTAATATATTCAATTTTCATACATGTTACGTTACTGACAATCATTTCCCAAAGGATAAAACCGTATTTCAGCTTTCCTGATATTTTGCAAAATCTCTTAATCTTTCAAAATCAAATATTCAAGTGATACACCCACCTTAAAAATCCATGTTTCTCCTGCTAATAGTTACACAGCCTTATGAAGTCACGGTCCTTTAAATTTTTCCATAAACGCAGGTCTTCTTTTGGGACTATATTCCCCGGTGGAGGCATACATTCACTCCACGCTTTTTATTGAGCTTAAACACTAAAATTACATAACTTCTAAAAAAAACCTGAATACACGTCTTGTTGGTGATGATGGATTACCTATCCCAAGAACGTTTCAAGTATCAACAAGTTGATTTTAATAGAATAGCAGAATGAACTGAAACCAATGGAGGTCTGGAAGGTAGGAAAAACACTTTTAATTCACTGTTCCAGTAGTATGCTTTGGGAAATGATTGTCAGTAACGTTACGTGTATGAAAACTGAATACATCAGGCTTAAACATGCAAAATGGTGGTATGGTCCTTTAATTGATCCAACATGGATCTGCACAGAAAAAAATCTACATCTCTGCCAGGAAATATAGTCCCAGAAAAATCGGCTTCTACAGAAAAATTAAAACGACCGTCCCTTCTGCATTCAAACAACCATGTTAGCAGGTGAAACGTTGAATCTTAAGGTGCTTTTGAACGTTTGATTTAGAAAGATTCGGGGATTTGGCAAAATACCATAAAAACTAAAATATGACTTCATGTTATGGAAACTGGTTGTAAAGTAACATGACCAATGAGCAGAGAGAGTGTCGTCACATGACTTTTGCTGCTATATTTTGGTTTGATTGGATGTTTTCCTGTGTGAAAGTGAACCAAACTAACAATTGAGTCTCTGATTCAGACCAAAGCAAATGGTCTACAGATTTGAAATGCTGGAGACATTAGCTGACATGTTCTCTTAGGATGAGGAATTTATCAAAAGATCTGAAAAAGGGAACATTCTAAACAATGACTGTGGACAGAAAAAACGGTAATTTACATTTTTAACTGAAGATGAGTGAATGGTGAGTAAAGTGGAAAACTGGAATACCATCCCAGGAATATGAAACCTTTTTTTCTTTCTGTGGACGAATAATTCTCTCTGTGTGTCGTAACTCGTTGTTTCTTGTTTCTTTCAGTCGTGCATGGATAAAGTCGTCCGCTTCAGGAGAACCGTGGAGTTCTATGCAGAGGCCAGCAAACCGCTTCTCTTCCCTTCACAGTTTGGTGTGTTTCTGCTTTGTGTTCATATGTAGAGTAACATGAGAGCATGTGACTGGAACACTGGATCGCCATTGGCTGACCTGATGCATCTTTTAGATTAGAAATCAATCAGCAAAGAGATTAACACAAATTAAGTTTCCTCATCCATCCATCCATCCATCCATCCTTCCTTCCTTCCTTCCTTTCATTCATCCATCTGACAAGTCGTTGCTACTTTTCCTGTAGAAAACAGAGGGATGAGTCTCATTCTCCATCTTTGAACCAGGAATGAATCAGCATCTGGTTTGTTATTGCAGCTGCAGCAGGAGGAAAAAGTTGGAAAGTTTTAACTTTTGACGGCGTTCCGTCTGAGTGCACGGTGCGCGGCTCTCACATCAGGGGTGGCAGAGTTTTCCATTATCCTCTCGTTGAAAAGAACAGAACATCCGGTTTTCCGTCTTCCTGGAGCTCATGAGCTTTCAGAAGCAGACTGAGTAAATTCAGGCTGAAGGCTGCCTGCAGACGCTGCACCAACTCATCATGCTACATCATGCTACGTCATGCTACATCACGCTACATCATGCTACATCACGCTTCATCATGCTACATCCAGCAACAAGACGCCAAAATACTCAGACTCCTTCACATGGAGCAGGGCTGATGGAGAGTTCCCATGTTGCCATAGAGATGGCTTTACTCAAAGTAAATAGTTCCACTGAGGTGGAAATCAGGTTAAAGGACCATACCACCCATTTTGCATGTTTGAGCCTAATATATTCAGTTTTCATACATGTTACGTTACTGACAATCATTTCCCAAAGGATAAAACCGTATTTCAGCTTTCCTGATATTTTGCAAAATCTCTTAATCTTTCAAAATCAAATATTCAAGTGATACACCCACCTTAAAAATCCATGTTTCTCCTGCTAATAGTTACACAGCCTTATGAAGTCACGGTCCTTTAAATTTTTCCATAAACGCAGGTCTTCTTTTGGGACTATATTCCCCGGTGGAGGCATACATTCACTCCACGCTTTTTATTGAGCTTAAACACTAAAATTACATAACTTCTAAAAAAAACCTGAATACACGTCTTGTTGGTGATGATGGATTACCTATCCCAAGAACGTTTCAAGTATCAACAAGTTGATTTTAATAGCAGAATGAACTGAAACCAGTGGAGGTCTGGAAGGTAGGAAAAACATTTTTAATTCACTGTTCCACTAGTATGCTTTGGGAAATGATTGTCAGTAATGTTACATGTATGAAAATTGAATATATTAGGCTCAAACATGTAAAATGGGTGGTATGGTCCTTTAAGTGAGGTGGATTCTGCTTTTTCTCGTGGATGCTGACGTTTGTTTTGTGTTTCTCAGTCAGACCAAATCAGATCGGAGCTCCTGCTGACGGATACACATCTCCAGAATTCCTCAACATTCCACAGGTAAATCCTGAGGTAAGATGGCTCACAGAGCGGCTGCGTCACGCTGTAAGTTATAGAAAAATGCAGAACGCACTTCAGTCTCTGCATGTTTTGTTGCCAGCCGTCCTTCCCCGACCCGCTGGCTGGCGGTGTGGTCCTGGACGCAGAGGAGAAAAGCCTTCCAGAGGAGAACAGCCTCAGCAACATTCCTCATGAAGAGAAGCACACGCCGCTGTACGAGCGGTCCTCTCCCATCAACCCGGGCCACGGTGGCAGCTCCAACCACACAGAGGCGGCTTTCCCCAATGCCGCCTCCACGTCCTCGTCCTCAGAGAACGAGGACAGCACAGGCACAACCACCAAGTGAGTCCAACCCGTTCTCTCTTCGTCTTCGTCTCCATTCATCAAACATCTACCTATCAGGCTTCCTCAGTTATTTTCACCCTCAGGTAGTTACATCCTGTTTCCCAGAATGCTTTTCAGCTCCTGGAGAACACATTTGTATTTTTTGCTCTGAACTGAATTGACAACAGGACAGAATGGTGTCTGTGGATCAGCTTGTCTTGAGGTGGCGTTTGTTCTGCTGCCGTTTGGAAAATTGGTATTTCTTCCTCTGCTCTGGATTTTCCCGTTATGTTGTTTAAGTATTTCTGATGTTTGATTCCTCGATAACGGATTGATCATTAAGACCGCTTGAAGATTGTAGGTAGCTGGAGACGTCACCACAAATGTTGAATTTAAATATAAAAATGTGAAACCTGAAAATAGAAAGTTGAGTTTTGCTTTGGAGCAACTTTAATCCTAAACAGCATTTACACACTTAACTCCACTTTATATATGTGTGTGTGTATAATCTATCTATCTATCTATCTATCTATCTATCTATCTATCTATCTATCTATCTATCTATCTATCTAACTAGATAGATCTATCTATCTGTCTATCTGTCTAGATAGATAGATAGATAAATCAGCCACAGCATTAAAACCTCTGACAGGTGAAGTGAATAACATCAAGGTGTGGATATATCAGGCAGCAAGGCAGCAATCAGTTCTTGAAGTTGATATGTTAAAGGACCGTACCACCCATTTTGCACGTTTGAGCCTAATATATTCAAGTTTTATACATGTAACGTTACTGACAATCATTTCCAAAGCATACTACTGGAACGGTGAATTAAAAATGTTTTTCCTACCTTCCAGACCTCCATTGGTTTCAGTTCATTCTGCTATTAAAATCAACTTGTTGATACTGTAAACGTTCTTGGGATAGGTAATCCATCATCACCAACAAGACGTGTATTCAGGTTTTTTTAGAAGTTATGTAATTTTAGTGTTTAAGCTCAATAAAAAGCGTGGAGTGAATGTATGCCTCCACCGGGGAATATAGTCCCAAAAGAAGACCTGCGTTTATGGAAAAATTTAAAGGACCGTGACTTCATAAGGCTGTGTAACTATTAGCAGGAGAAACATGGATTTTTAAGGTGGGTGTATCACTTGAATATTTGATTTTGAAAGATTAAGAGATTTTGCTAAATATCAGGAAAGCTGAAATACAGTTTTATCCTTTGAGAAATGATTGTCAGTAACGTAACATGTATGAAAATTGAATATATTAGGCTCAAACATGCAAAATGGGTGGTATGGTCCTTTAATCCAAGTAAACTCAAAGTTTGAAAGTGTATGTACACACGCTGATTGTTGTGTGTGAGATCACCTTTAACACTCTCGCCTCAACTCACAAACCTCTTTCACACTCAAACGTTTACTCGTTCTTTACTCCACCCGTTTTTTTCCGTCTGCGGTCAGAAAGTTTCACATGTTGGCGTCAGTGACAAGCAGCTTTGTTTTTTCTTGCTTTGCTGAAATTACTAAAATACATCGAAGGTCAAACTGCTCACTGCCGTCCAGTTCATATGTAGAAAACTTTAACTCTGTGAATGCTCCATTTTCATGACTTTCATCCATTTCTGTGTGTGTGTGTGCGTGTGCAGTAAGGTGATTGTCATGCTGTGGTTTGTTGGCAGCAGTAGCAGGTGAGATGATGAATGTGAAAAATGCGTCCTTCAGGAAATGTGTGTTTTTTTTTTTTTTTACGGTTTTGCTCTTTCTGAAGAAACACAAAAAAATTCTGTTTTATTTGCTGCTTTCAGCCACAGTTGACGGGTGTGTATTCTGCTAAAACTGGTGTGTGTGTGTTTATTTGTAGCCATGTTACTGACCACACGGGAGGACGGGAGACAAACGGAAATGATTCCCATTGTGAAAACACACAGGAAGGAGAACCGCAGGACCAAACAAAAGTGAGCTGAACATCAGAAACAGGATAAGACTCTGACTTTCCCACTGTGACTAAAGTGAAGCTCACTAACTTCCTGTTCCTCAGGATGACCTCTCTGTGACCTCCGCTGTGGTTCCAGGCTCACAGGCTGAGGGTCTCCACAGCCTGAACGCCCACATCCCCTCCCTCCTCTCCATGCCCACCAGGAACCACATGGATGTCACCACGCCGCCGCTTCCTGCCGTGGCCCCGGAGGTGCTGCGGGTGGCAGAGCACAGACACAGGACGGGCCTCATGTACCCCTACATCTACCACCTCCTCACCAAGGTCAGCGCGGCAGGAGGAGTGACGTGTTCATTTTCACACTCTGTGTCTGTAAGGGCTGGGCAATACGACCTAAAAATAAAAACGCTTTTTTTTTTTTTCACACTGACGGACGATTTCTTGATTTTAACCTCGATTTTTCTTGTTTTTCTCTAAACTAACTTAAAAAAAAAAGATCAAGCTATAATTCAAATACTGTATATACTCGACTGTAAGCCGAGTTTTTTTCACCAATTTTCAAAACGCAAATTGGGGGGTCAGCTTATAGTCGAATATATACGGTAAGTATTTTATTTGTTAAAATCATAAAACCAAATAATTATACTTTTAAATAAAATTGTAGGGCCTTCTAAACTAGGTCCTTTAAACAAAAACCTTTTAAAATAAAGGTTTTTACAGCGATGTCCAGGTTCCTGTGAGGAACACCAGCCTGTCTGCTGCTTGATGCTCTGACATGTTACAGTTTTCCACGTATGAAGACCCTCTGATCAGACGCCATGACACTGGAACATGATGCAGTAACATCATTTGCTTTGCCACTGGAGCTTTGCAGCTGCAGATCTGCATCTTGTAGTGCTGCATTGCTGCCACTCAGTTGCGTGTTTCTGCTGCAGCTGCTGAAATACATTTGAAGCGCTGCTACTTTTAGTAGCTGCAGCTCCTACAAACTTTACAGACATGTTTGCTGCACGCCATGAATAAAAACCAAACCACTTCTAAATGATGAAGTGATGTTTCCTTTTTTATAAACGAGCTCATCTTCAGTCAGAGTGTTTGTTGACATCTTGCTGCACATCTGACCTGCTGAAATCTTCATGGGCGTGGCATCAACGAATGTGATGGACAAGCTAAGTTGTTGCAATAACTTAATGTTGATTCTGTTGTGCTGTATTTGCTAAATCATACATGTATTCCTCTAGCTTTATATCCAGCTATTTCCAGCTATTTCCAACTTAAATATGTATGTGTGTATGACAAGTGACCACAGCTCCCACGCCACGTTAAAGTCTGTCATATATATTGCTGTCTGTAAAATTGATGTCAGCATTGTGCTTATCTCAGCTCTGAAGCTGGTGGGAACGCAAGCTGGTAATTTCAGGTGCCGAGCTGAGCACCGGCCGACCACGAGCACCGGCACCAGCACTTGTGCTGCGTTGGTGAGAACGAGGCATCAGGTAGCCAGGTGTAGCACTCAGGTGTAGCACTTGGGTGTGGCACTCAGGTCAGGTGTGGTTCTCAGTGTGGGCGTGTCTTTGTAGGGCGAGATGAAGATTTGCGTCAGCATCGAGGATGAAGCTAACACCGACCTGCCTTCAGCCGTGCAGCTGTTCCGTCCCATGCGTCAGTACGTGTACGGCGTGCTGTTCAGCCTGGCTGAGGCCCGGAAGAAAGCCGAGAGGCTGGCTGTCAGGAAGAACTGCCTCCCTGAATGTGAGTTTCCTTACCGTCCGCCTTGCTGTCAGGTTGTCCTTCTCTGATGTCTCTCAGTCCTTTTCCCTGTAGATCCGCCGGTCATGGTCAAAGAGTGGGCGGCATACAAAGGCAAGTCTCCACACACGCCTGAGCTGGTGGAGGCGCTGGCGTTTCGGGAGTGGACGTGTCCCAGCCTGAGGAAGCTGTGGCTGGGGAAAGCCGTGGAGGACAAGAACCGGCGGATGAGGGCCTTCCTCGCCTGCATGCGCTCTGACACGCCGGCGATGCTGAACCCTGCCAGCGTTCCCACGCCGCTGGTGGTGCTGTGCTGCGTGTTACGGTGAGAGACACACACACACAAAACTTCATAAAACAAAAATACATGATCCCACTGCCATTTTCATGAGTTTCATGAAGTTGCATAATTAAAGGACCATACCAACAGTTTTGCATGTTTGAGTCCAATGTACACAACCCACATACAAATTCTGTTACTGCTGACCATTTTCCAAAACATGCTACTGGAGCAGTAAATGTTAGTATTGTTTTTCCTACATTCCAGACTGCCATTGGTGTCAGTTCATTCTAGTACAATATAAAAATCAACCTATAGAGACTTGAAATGTGTTTGAGATAAACAGTCCATCAGAGAGAACACAATGGGGGGGAATGAAAAATCACGCTAACTAAACAGCATCACGCTAAATAAGCGCCGTGACAACTGAAGCTCATTCATAAATTATACGTTAATCATAGCATCGTGTCACATTCGGGTAGCGTTGCTGTCAGGTGAGTCACAGGTAAACATGAAGATCAACATGTTAAAGAGCTGCTTCATGAGTCATAATTTATCCTGATTCATCTGGTTTTAAAGAGAAACGGACACGTTAAAGCAGAAAAAAAACAAAGTCTGATTTAGAGCTCCATGTTTAAGAGATTAACGCTGAGATAACAGGTAAACATGCATATTAGCCTCCATTGTTTGTGTGTGTGTGTGTGCATGCGTGCAGCAGGTGAGGCTGAAAGAAGATGCTCAATGAAACAAGAATATGTATGAGATCAAATGCCAGATCAAAACTCTCCATTTAAATAAACTGATCGGCTGAGTGTTTTTATCTATCAAAGTTATTGATCAGGAACATGTGAGACAAAAACAGTTTAAAACATCATCAGATTTTTTTTTTTTTAAACATAATCAGATTTCATATGATGAAATTTACCGTCAGACTGAAACTCATCTTCATTTTATTGTGGCAGTGTGTTTTATGAATCACTTCCTGACATATGAATAAAGACATACATTAAGCTAAATGCTAAAAGATGGTAACACACGTTTATGAGGAAACGTGGTTGTGTGATGATATTTGCCATGATCAGCATGTTAAATCATGCGGTAAGCTTTATGAATCTGGCCTGATGCCTACTAACCTTTTTGTCAAAGTACATTAATTGAGTCCTGTATGGAGCTGTAAAGCCAGGGAGAAAATGGTTTTTGCAGAGATGCTGAAACGACCTACATTCGTAAGCGTAACCTTTAGCAGGTGAAACATTGAACTGTAAGGTGTGTGCATCACCTGAACATTTCATGGTGAAAGATTAGGAGATTTGGCAAAATAACAGGAAAGCTAAAATACGGTTTTATGGAAAGTGGTTGTCAGTAATGTATTTATTGGGCTTAAAGCTGCAGAACTGGCGGTATGGTCCTTTAAAGAGATGGCGGCTGACCTGGTGGGACAGAAGGTTGAGCAGGATGAGTTCCTGCCTTTAATCCTGTTTGCTTTCTGTTTTGCTTCAGGTTTATGTTACATTGGCCAGGAGTAAGAATTTTGCGTCGTAATGAACTTGACGCGTTCCTAGCTCAGGCTGTGTCTGCTAAACTTTACCAGCCTGACCAGCTGCAGGACCTGAAGGTGATTGGCTGATGCTCTCACATGACGAGTGTCTGAGGAACGCCATCAAAGCCTCTCTATGCATCTGTACTCTGATTGGCTGACGTCTCTCTTACATTGAGAATTAACAGGAAGTAGTGTGGCGTTTCTCTGGACACTCCTCATACCCTGAAGAGAAAACGTGTTTTTTTGGACGCCGTGTTTCTGCTGCAGCTTGGCGCTAAGCGACATCGTCTGAAGAGCTTTGCGTGACTTGCAGCTCGTGTTTCCTGTGTGTGGATGGTTTATTTCCTGCCTCTGAGTTCTGAGCTCGCTTCTCATTGGCCGGAGCGGAAGACCCGATAACGTAAACCATCCACACCAGCTGTGCTGCTTCTGGTGTGTGTGCGTGTGTCTGTGCATGTGTGTGTGTGTGCGTGTGTGTGCGCATGTGTGTGTGTGTCCGTGTCCGTGTGTCCGTCCATGTGTGTCTGTGCCCTTGTTGGTGTGGGTGTGCGTGCATGCGTGTGTACATGTGTGTTTGTGCACGTGTGTGTGTGTGTATGTGTGCGTGTGCATATGTGTGGGGGTGTGTGTGTGGGTGTGTGTANTGCACGTGTGTGTGTGTGTATGTGTGCGTGTGCATATGTGTGGGGGTGTGTGTGTGGGTGTGTGTACATATGTGTGGGTGTGTGTACGTGTATGTGTGGGTGTGTGTGTGTATATATGTGTATGTGTGTGTGTATTTAAATATATATAGGTTTGTGTGTGTATTTGTACTGTATGTATGCATATGTGTGGTGTGTATGTGTGTTTGTGTGTATGTGATATATTGTGTGTGTGTGTATATGTGTATGTGATATATTGTCTGTGTATGTGTATGTGTATGTGATATATTGTGTGTATACATGCAATATGTGTGTGTGTATATGTGATATATATTGTGTGTGTATGTATGTATGTGTGTGTATGTGATATATTGTGTGTGTATGTGTGTATGTGATAATATTGTGTGTGTATGTGTGTATGTGATATATTGTATGTGTATGTGATATATTGTGTGTATGTGTGTATGTGATAATATTGTGTGTGTATGTGTGTATGTGATATATTGTATGTGTGTATGTGTGTATATGTGTGTATGTGATATATTGTGTATCTGTATGTGATATATTGTGTGTATGTGTGTGTATGTGATATATTGTGTGTGTGTGTGCGTGTGTGTGTGTGCGGCTCTGTCAGCTGGTCTCTGTTCTTGGCTCTGTCAGACTCAGGTTGTGTGTTGGCTCTCTGTGCTGCTGACGTTTGGTGTTCTGGCTGGACGCTCGGCTCATACTAGCTCTGCGCTTTGCTTCACCTTGATTCGTTTGAATGAGGATTTTCTTCTTCCTCGTGTGAACGTCTGCCGATTCTCTTTTGCAGATCGATAACTTGGATCCTCGAGGCGTGCAGCTCGCCGCTCTCTTCATGAGCGGCGTGGACATGGCGCTGTTTGCCAACGACGCGTGCGGCCAGCCGGTCCCATGGGAGCACTGCTGCCCCTGGATGTACTTTGACGGAAAGCTGCTGCAGAGTAAACTGATCCGCGCCGGCCGCGAGAAGGCCCAGCTCATCGACCTCTGTGATGGTCAGGTAACTTCCTCCACACACAGGAAGTCACAAAAACAACACGCTAGCACGCATAATGAAAACACTTAAAGGAGCATACCGGTGATTTTACATGTTCTAGCCCAATACTGCCTGCATACATATTCAGTTACTGACGACCATTTTCCCAAACATAAAAGCATATTTTAGTTTTCGTGTTATTTTGCTGAATGCTCGTATCACCAAATGTTCAGGTGATACACGCACCTTAAAATTCTGTGTTCCACCTGCAAACACTTTTGCATGATTGTAGAAGGCACATCATTTTAATTTGTCAGTAAAAGCCGTTTTCTCCTGGGACTATATTCCCTGGCGGAGACATACAGTAGATTTTCTTCCCCGTAGTTCCATGTTAGTTAAATAACATTACTTCAACAAAATACTTTGCTGTGATGAATTGTTTATTTCAAGCACGTTTTAGAAAATTTAGTAAGGTTGATTTTAATATGCTCTGGCATGAACTGAAACCAGAGGGAGTCTGGAAGGCAGGAAGAACAATTCTAAAATTTGCTGCTCCAGTAGTGTGTTTTGGAAAATGGCTGGCAGTTAAGAAGTGTGTATGTGGTTGTATTTATTGGGCTGAAACATGTAAAATCACCGGCATGCTCCTTTAAGAATTGTATTGCAGAATTAATTTGATATATTTCAGAGTATTTTTACCCATATAAACAAAAATATCCACAGAGTGAAAACAGCTGAGGTCAGCAAAGAACCTGTCTAAAAACATGCTGGCGTGGCGTGGCGTGGCGTGGCGTGGGGTGGTGTGAGGCTGAAGCATGTGTGTTCATGTGTTGCTGCTTTTCTCTCAGGATTCTTTCACACGATAAGTGGTACTGGACAGTCCATTATTGTGTATTGGAGCTGAGCGGTGACCTCTAACCTGCTGGTGACGTAACCTTGAGCGACGCACACCGTTTAGATTCTCTCTACTGACGCGCTCAAAGGTCAACCCCATTCAGCTTTGACCCGTCTGCAGCAAACAATGAGAGAATAGCTGTATATGACGTCAGGAGGAGCTCGTAACCTGATTTCCTGAGTTCTACAACACAGCTTTAAAACGGTGTCATGATCTGGGCGGAAAGGCGATGACATGCTGACATGTCAGCGGCCAGACAGACGAGCAGCTGTAAACTGGCAGACAGGCTACGCTCGCATTTAAAATGTCAGGTTTTTGATGAGGCGTGTTGCTACATCGCCACTCTGTTGCATGCGCTGAATAAAGCGCATGGCGTCTGCAGCTCAAACACGCCCATGGCGAGAAAGCAGCTGGATGCATAAACACAGAGGTTATGCAGGGTTTTTTTTNTTTTTTTTTTTTTTTTTTTACAAATTCACGGCTGTTATTCCACATGATTTCTAGCATGTTGTGATGCTTGTGGTGGAAATGTGGACATCTTTAAAGGACCATACCACCCATTTTGCATGTTTGAGCCTAATATATTCAATTTTCATACACGTAACATTACAATCATTTCCCAAAGCATACTACTGGAATGGTGAATTAAAAATGTTTTTCCTACCTTCCAGACCTCCATTGGTTTCAGTTCATTCTGGTACGCTATTAAAGTCAACTTGTTGATACTTGAAAAGTTCTTGGGATAGGTAATCTATCATCACCAACAAGACGTGTATTCAGTTTTTTTTAGTGTTTAAGCTCAATAAAAAGCGTGGAGTGAATGTATGCCTCCGTCAGGGAATATAGTCCCAAAAGAAGACCTGTGTTTAACAGAAAATTTAAACGAGTGACTTCATAAGGCTGCGTAACTATTAGCAGGAGAAACATGGATTTTTAAGGTGGGTGTATCACTTGAATATTTGATTTTAAAAGATTAAGAGATTTTACAAAATATCAGGAAAGCTGAAATACAGCTTCATCCTTTGGGAAATGATTGTCAGTAACGTAATGTGTATGAAAATAGAATATATTAGGCTCAAACATGCAAATTGGGTGGTATGGTCCTTTAATCACATTGCTGTTGTGATCAGGAAGTGTTTGATTGGCTTCTCTGCACAGGCTGAGCTGGTCACCAGGGTGGAGAAGATGCGTCAGAGCATCCTGGAGGGCCTGAACTTCACTCGTCCTCCTCATCCTCCTGTCTTCCTGCCGCCACTGCTGCCTCCTCACGGGATGCCTTTCTACCCCCCCATTGGCTCCTTCTACCCCCCTCCCCCCATGATGTCTCCTCAGGGAAGCGGCAGGGGGATGCCCGGTAAGCACAGCCATACCTGTTTCACATGAGCTGTGGATTAACAAGCCACTTAAAGGAGCATACCAGTGATTCAATAAACACTTCTCGCATCACGTTACGTTACTGCAACTATTCTCCAAAACATAAAACCATATTTTAGTTTTTTAGTTTGCCAAATTCCCTAATCTTTAAAAATCAAATGTTCAGGTGACGCACCTTAAAATTCAACGTTTCGCCTGCTGTTGAAGTCATGCTGTTTTTAATTTCTCAGAAAAAGCCGTCTTCTCCTGGGACTAGATTCCCTGGCGGAGACATACATTTTCTTCCGTGCAGCTCCGTGTTGGACCAGCTAAATTAAGTTACTTTGATAAAACATTAAAATAGATGTGGTGTTCACTGTGATGTATTATTTATCTCAGCAAGTCTCTACACATTGATTTTTATAGCTACTAGAATGAACTGAAGCCAATGGCAGTCTGGAAGGTAGGAAAAGCAATTCTAATATTTACTGCTTCAGTAGTATCTTATGAAAAATGGTTGCCAGTAATCTAACATGTATGCAGGTTGTATGTTGTTATTGGGCTCTGTTGAAGAAAATATAATATGTGAAATACTGAAATAAACAAAAAAGATATCGGGGTGTGTTTGCTCATCAAAGTAGGTGATTATTGGTATTGGATTAGTTCATGTCTGGAGGGAACATGAGGGTCTTAGCCGTCTCTGCCCAGTGCAGCAAAATGTTTAGTTATGTAGTGAAGAAAACAGGAAGCGCACAAATTAAAGGACCATCCCACCATTTTGCATGTTTGAGCCTAATATATTCAATTTTCATACATGTAACGTTACTGACAATCATTTCCCAAAGCATACTACTGGAATGGTGAATTAAACTGTTTTTCCTACCTTCCAGACCTCCATTGGTTTCAGTTCATTCTGGTACGCTATTAAAAAATTTTAAGGTGGGGTGTATCGCTTGATTATTTGAAAAATTAAGAGATTTTGCAGAATATCAGGAAAGCTGGAACACAGTTTTATCCTTTGGGAAATAATTGTCAGTAATGTTACATGTATGAAAATTGAATATATTAGGCTCAAACATGCAAAATGGTGGTATGGTCCTTTAAGATTAACCATAAATACAACACAATCAGAAGAACCGAACCACAGAGTTCCATCAACTCAACCTAAGTTGTCCAACTCAGCCGTTTTCTTTTTTTTACCTGCACATTTTGTTTATACTTATATTAATATTTTTTCTGACATCACGCATCAAGGGAAATTCCTTGTGCACTTGTACTTGGCAGATTTAAAGAATTCTGTTTCTGATTCTAATAATGCCTACAAATATATTTGAAGAGTTAAAGATCAATGTGATAGAGGTCATAGGTCATCACAAGGTCAAACATCACTTTGGTGGTGGCTAAAAACGAGTAAAAGACTTTATGTGGCGACTACACTAAACTAACAGGAAACGCTCAAGTGTATTTGTAGCCCAGCAGTTTATTGATGCTAAAGGAGCTTCTAGCAGTTATTAAATAAATTAAATTCATTACAGTCATTAAACTATAATGAAGACAAGTGGAGTTGTTGCTGTGTCATTGGTTCAGAGTGTGTTTGTGTGTTGTTGTGATTTGGATAAAGATCAGAGCAGATTTGATGACTGAATGCAGAAGTCCTCTTCATTCTAAATCAGAGGTCAACAACTAGCGGACTCCGGTCCGGATCTGGACCCAGAGAGGCTTTTATCGGGACCATTGAGCATTTCTTGTGATACTAATATGAACTTATATTTTAAGGTTAAGGGAATTTTCAGCAGGCACAGCGTGGACAGCTCAGAGGGGGCTCTGTGGGTCCTCTGGCTGAAGCCTCTCGTCCAGTCACATTAAGACTCACTGTGCCCTGAAAATTAGCTTAGCAGATGTGCTAGCAGTCAAATGTTGCCAAAAGGATCAAAGATCACAAAAGTTGAGCAGGAAAACTCAGAGTTGAAGGATGAGTGGACGTATAAATATGTTTTTTTTTTTTAAATTAAATTTAATTTAAACAGGGACGATGCACAAAAAAATATTACTCTCAAATTGAGATTTAGCTAACAGTACCAGATTTAGCTAACAGCTAATTTCCATCTGCAGTACCTGGGCAGGTAAACATAAAACAGACCATAATACACAGAAACATAACATTATACATCAGTGCACTAATACACAATCACTTTACACAACCACAAGTTCCCAACAGAATAAAATGTCATTCATAATCGTAAGTCAAATTAAAGTTGACATGGCTGGTTGCTAGGTTTCACTCTTCCAGCAGCAACAAGACCCGTGGTTTAATCTGTTCCGTCTGTAACGCGGCAATATTAAATAGCACTTATATTTTATACCTCATTTTTTTGTGTTTTACACCTCAGGTTTACTTTATGCACATGAACTTTTTATGAGAATCTACAGGATTTTTTTTTTTTTTTTTTAAAGTTCTTCAGAGAACTTTATTTTTAAGATGAATTTTTAGGTTGTCAAGGTCATGTTTGCAAATATACCTGTAAATAAGAAAAGCACTTTAGTCGAAAAGGATGAAGGATCATACCATCAATTCGCATGTTTGAGCCTAATATATTCAATTTTCATATGCTACGTTACTGACAATCATTTCCCAAAGGATAAAACCATATTTCAGCTTTCCTGATATTTTACAAAA
>VXCM01006574.1:0-65960 GCA_014773175.1 Lucifuga dentata | reverse complement strand
TTTCAATTTCACGCAAGAAAAAATACTTTATTCACCTTTTAGCTGATCATTTCTATTCACAAAGCTGGCTTCCACGGTGCTGCCATGTTGACTGATGTCATACTCGGTAAGTCGGGTTGATAATTTTGGTCCGAGTTTCCCAGCTGGAGCTCCAAGCACTGTTCCAACGCATTTTTCCAAGTAAGAAGCCTGAAATATATGAGTTCCGAGGTCTGTCGAATGCAGCGTTAGACTTGGTAACTATGTTTGAGCCCTCTGACCACATGGTAGAACACGTGATGTCACGTGACTTAAACGTGGCCACTCAGCATTTCTTCAGTGTTTGACACAAATTTTTATATTAAGTTTACCTCCTTAACAAGATTACGCAACGTGTTAAAGTTTATATCAGCCTGTTTTCAAAGAGGCATGAAACTTAAAACTGCAGTTTAAGAAAAACTGACTCATTTTAGACATTTGAGCATAAAAGTTGGCGTCATGGCAAAAGGCGAGGCGTTGGTGGAAGAGGAAACATGACAGTGCCACATGGAGACAGTCGGTGGGTTTGTCCTGTCGGTGGGCTTGCTCCACGGCTGCCGTGGCAACAAACATCAGGTCCTGCTTTCACCACAGCCTGCTGGTTGCTGAACGGTGACAATGAGGCCTGGAACATTTCACACTGAAAAGTAAAATTACAAAAATAACTTTAAATATCACAACACAACAACGTTTGGCATATTTAAAAATAATAATGAATACGCCTGCTAATGAACACATGATCGATCAACATAGTTGATCACGGTTAAAGAACTTGTTACTATGGTAACAGCCTGTAGGAAAGTTGAGCTGATTGTCTTCTGATGCTGTTCATGTTGTAGCCAGCAGGGGGCAATATGACCTAACATGATCATATTTAATTTTGGACAAAAATGCACATCATGATATGTTTGTTCTTTTAACAGAGTAGTTTTTATGCTAAAAGTAACAGAACTTTTGGAACGACCAGATAAGAGCTTTGGCTTCATGTCTGTTTTCAGGACATGACCTGTATTGTCGTGGCAAAAAGATGGAGCGTCGCCTTCCTGATGTCAGAATCCCTGGAGGCAAAGGCTAAACCATGATGAAGATGATGATGAAGCCTTTTCCAGGTTATCAGAAAGCCTTTGTGGATCTTTTTTTTTTTTTCTCTGCTCAGATAAACACATTGTAACGTAGATGTTGAGATGTCTGAACGTGTTTTTTGAGTTTGTATGAAAAAGGAGCAGATTGTTGTTTATTTGTTTTAAAATGCATGTGTTTTATTACGTGTGCGTTGCACAGTACGGGCTGTGGTCCTGACTGGGTGGTCCGTCAGATCGTACAGTGCAAACAGAAGCTGGTTCTCTTGCAACCCACAGCTGTGAACACGCTGCAGCTGTGTTACTAAGGAGAACTGACACGCTCGGTGCACGTGCACGGAGCTGCACTTCAGCTGTCCTGAGCTAACACGTCTTTGGCTTTAGGTCAAGGACGTAGCGGAGGCGCGAGGTCCAGGTGGACAGCGGTCGTGTGTGGGTTACTGGAGCTGGCGTGCGCGCGTGCAGGTTGCGACCTTCTGTCAGCTGTAATGTGAGGTGAGTGTTTCCTGCCATCGGGTTTTTAATGATTTTAACTGAAGACTTTGTTCTGATGATTGGCTGGATTTGTTCAACTGCTCTGAGTCGTGAATGAAATGTCGAGTCTGAACAACGCCATGCAGGAAAATCTGCGTCTGCATGTTCTGGAAGTGTTTTCTAACCTGCGCCCTGACCGTGTCCTGCAGGCGTTTCCTGCAGCGATTCGGCGCCGCGCGGTCCTGTCTGAACCGTAAAGGTGAGTGTCAGGATGCATGCCGTTAGAAGAAAAGTCTAAACTGAGGTCTATCCCGACTGACCTTTGACCTGTAGGGTGTTGTCGTTGGAAATGCCTCAGAGAGCAGATCTGCAGTTTTGCTTTACCCACGTCGTCGCCGCCATCAGCCTCGTGGGATTTGACTGCAGAACAAACGCGACGAGGATGTATAGACCTGGACGTGAAAGTTATGTCGTTTGTTTCAGGTCTTGGGCGTGACTCTGGCGTGCACACAGACACAGGTGGGTGTGATGTCACAGATGTCATGTGATGACAGCACTGCGTGGTATCTGCAGCCAGCTGCTACATCAGCCGGTCTGTTCAAAAGCCAGTGCCAGAGCCAATCAACACGTGGCATCGTTGGTCTCCTCACGCCGTGTTGGGAGTCCTGGTTTTTGTGTTGAAACACGCAAATTACACACATCTGCTGTGTCTGATTGGGTGAAAACACAGTGGGAGTGGTCATTGATCACGTGTTGCATAAACGACAACCACCGGCGAGCTGCATGGCGTCCACGTTTGTTTTGGTGCTGCAGTATTGTGGTAAAATTGTTGACTGCAGGAAGTGTGTGTGTGTGTGTGTGAGATTTGAAACGTGAAATGAGCTGTAAAAGTTTTTACGTGGTCAGACTAAGCGGAAGCGCGTGTCTTCGCCCCTCCCTCCAGGCTCAATAATTAACAGCTGCTGCTGATTGGCAGAAGCAGCTGTTAATTATTGATCTTTTCCTGATTGGATGAAGCTGCAGGTGATACAGGTGAGAACAGGAAGTAGCATCATGGTTCAGACCTGCACCGAACATACATGTAACGCGAACCACATGTTGAATAATGCAGTAATGTATGATGAAACTTACGTAGGTGTGTCTGGTCACAGACGTGTCTGATAAAGACTTACACGCGTGTCGGTCCGTGTCTCCTCGCCCTCCAGGCTCAGTTTGTTTGGGATCAGTATTCTGCTCAGCGGTTTGAGGCTGTAACGAAAACATGTTTGTGTGGAAGAGTTCTGGCAGAATGTTGATCCTGTAAGTCTGTGGTGTTGGTTCTGGTGTTTCCTCTTATTTCAGCTGATCAGACTGAATGACTACAGTTTGTGCTTGATTAAAGGACCATACCGGTAATTCTTCATGTTGGAGAACAATAAGTGTACACACACACACACACACACGTTGTGTTACTGACAACCATTTTGCAAAAGATAAAACTGTATTTTANTACACACACACACACACACACGTTGTGTTACTGACAACCATTTTGCAAAAGATAAAACTGTATTTTAGTTTTCCTGTTATTTTTACCAAATCCTCTAATCTTCCAAAACCAAACATTCAGGTTACAGACACGCCTTAAAATTCAGTATTTTACCTGCTAACAGGTACATCTGAATTAGAAGTCACCATTGTCTTAATTTCTCAATAAAAGCCGTCTTCTCCTGCCGTCTTTCCCTGGTGGAGACACATATCTTCTTCCATGCATCTCCTTGTTGGACCAGTTACATTAAGTAACTTTTACAAAAATAATGATGCTTTGTCCTCCGTGATGAACCATTTATCAAAACACGTTTCAAGTTCATTTTAATAGCTACTGGAATGAACTGAAACCAATGGCAGTCTGGAAGGTAGGTAAAATAATTCTAACATTTCCCTCTACAGTAGCATGTTCTGGAAAACAGCTGCAGTGATGTAGAATAGAACCCAACTTTATTGTCCGTTTGTCTTCAGGACACCGTTAAAAACCAGAGCAAACACTTCATACATGGATAAAATCAATATGACAAAGGAAAAAGAAAATTACAGGTGTAAGTGTTCATTTTGCAGAGTCCAGAATATTTCTGACAGTTGGAGTAAAAGATCTCTTAAAAACCTTTTTAGCTGCCAGTGGTACTCTGTAGCGCCTCCCAGATTTCAAGACGTTCGAGCTGCCTCCAAGTCCGATTTTTTTCCAACTTCCTACTTGGAAAAATGCATTAGAACAGCATTTGAAGTCGGAGCTCCGACTGGGAAACTCAGANACTTCCTACTTGGAAAAATGCATTAGAACAGCATTTGAAGTCGGAGCTCCGACTGGGAAACTCAGACTAAAATTACGAACTGCGACTTCACGAGTATGACGTCACTCAACATGACGGCGCCGTGGAAGTGAACTTTATGAATGGAAATGATCAGCTAAAAAGCGAACAAAATATTTTTGCTTGCATGACATTGAAATAAGAAGGTCAAAATATATCACCATGGTAACTATCTACAGTGTATAATAACTTTGCCATTGACATGTAAGTGTAAATAATTTCATATTACTTCTCTGCACAAATGTTTAATACTGTGATTAATATTATTGTAAAACAACAAAACCAGACAGACCTGTAGTCTGACTTTACTTTAGTTAATATTTATTACTAAGTTTATTTAATATTACAGTATTTATTGGTGTTCAGCCATGATTTTTACTTTACATTTAGCTGGAATGGTTTGAGGTCGGAAGTCAGAGCTTCCAACTGGGAAAAATCCGACTTCGGAGGTTTGTCCAACGCAGCATACGAACTGATTAAAGGATAAAGCTGTATATTTATAGCCTATATTTGGGTTGGTATTTTATTGGTCTCAGACATGCCAAATCACCGGTGTGGTCCTTTAACATATCCAGACTCTCCCTGTAGGTTCTTTACATTAAAGGAGTTTGGTGACCTCGGTGTCTGATCAGCCAGACAACCTGGAAGCATCGGAGCGTGTCAGAACTCGGGTTTTCCACCCGAAAAGAGCAGCGTGAACACGGGTTCGTGTCCATGACGGTTTTCAGGTTTTTCTCTGACGGTCACATGACTTTTTCTGAGGCTTTGAACCTTTAGAAGGTTTAAAGTGTTTTCACTCTCGGCTCGTCTGCTGGTGAGGCGTCTGTATTAGGATGATTTTCGCCTTACAGCGGCGTATTGGTTGTTTTGTCTTCTGGGTTGAACATCTTTACCTGATGCATGTTCATGTGGTCATGTATGACATAAACTTTGGCTCCGTTAATCTTCTGAACTTGTTTTTTTTTTTTTTTTTNTCCCCCCCCCAGGTGGATGAGCCGTCGCACACGTTCAGACGTTCGGCTGTAAGTGAGCCTGCATCACCGCTCAGTTTGGTCATTTACCAAGGCGTGCAGGAAATCCACTTCCTGTTTTGCTGTGGAGTTGACCATACAGCAAAGCAATCCCAGCGGGCTTCCATAGCCGTGCTACCGGAAGGCCTGTTGGGAACACGTGCGTGGTTTTTGTCACATGAAAACATGTAAAATATCGTCTAGTGGCTGAACCTGGAATGTTTTCACTTTCAGGAACTTGTGACGGTCCAGAGGAAGAAGACGATACTTAAACTGCAACACGTTTTATCTGCTGTCTTAGTATGTTTTAATAAAGTTTGTAATAAAAACAGCTTTGGCATGTTGATCTGTTCATACGACACGATGCTGCTGCTGCTTCAATGTAAAATACACCCGGTGTCCAGAGAAACAGGAACAGCTGTTTTTTTATCCTCTTTATTTTTAAGTACAAAGAAGGAAAAAAAAAATTTAAAAAAACCAATTTACATATGTAAAGAGACAACAAAGACAGACACCTATTGTCTAACCAAAAAAGTCAATGTCCAATGACAGAACATCTTACAGATGCTGCACTTTTTGTGGGAACCCCTCAGTTTTTACATGACGAGTTAGAATACTCAAATCAACTTCATCCCTATCAGACTTGTTATAGTGGTAAAAATAATTTATCGCTTCTTCGGCTTAAAACCAGCTTCTTAGTACACTCTGTCATCTATAGGTCCTCTGTGGCGTGGAATGGACTGCCAGAATTTATTAAACAACACAAGTAGTTATATTTTTAGGAAACAAATTATTTAAAATGCAAATACGACTTGTTTTTGGGTCATGCTTTTATGATATTCATTGTATTTGTATTACTGTTAGATTTCTTGTTTGTATGTTTTAACTCTATTTTTGTTTATCAAATTTTGTATTTTAAAATTGNTGTTAGATTTCTTGTTTGTATGTTTTAACTCTATTTTTGTTTATCAAATTTTGTATTTTAAAATTGTATTTTAAACTTTGTGGTCCCCAGGAAGACTAGCAACCGCTGAAGTGGGACCTAATGGGAACCAATAAATAATAAAGACAAAAGACAGACAACAGCAACAACAAACTAATGACTAAAAGAAAAGTAAATAGCTCAACTGAATTAGGAATTAAATAAAATAAAAGCCTTAATTGTAGCAGCGTTCAAAAAGAACCTTAAAAAATACTGGTGATCACAGCTTCAAATGTACCATAAACAGTTCCCAAACCTTATGGAAGTAGTCTGTCATTTAGTAAATATCTTATTCTTTGAAGGTGACAAATGTGTGTTAGTTCATTAATCCATTGTTTAGATGTGGGGACATCCTTCTTTTTCCAGTATCTGAGAATGAGTTGGTTTTTTTTTTAACAGACTGAGAAAGGAGCTGCTTTTTTTTTCTTTTTTTTTTTCTTCCGCTGAACAGAGATACCCAGAATTATTAGAACTAGATCTGGTTCAATATGTGTTCCAAACATTTCAGAAAAAAATCCAAAAATGTCAGACCAATATTTTACCATTGTAGGACAAAGAACAAAACTATGAAGTAAATTTGCTTCTTCCACACTGCATTTTTCACAAAATGGAGATATAGTTAAGAATATCTTATTTAATTTTAGTATTATTTTGTATTCTGACTGGCATTCAAGATAATTCATAATGCTGTCCTCCGCCATTGAAGAGCTTTCTGTAGCTCTGCTCTGAACCTCTTGTATGAAAATGTATGAAAATTGAATATAATAGGCTCCAACATGTTAAATGGTCGGTATGGCCCTTTAAAGTCAAAGCGTTCACCTCATCAAAGTGACTTGTTTATCATCAATATTATGTGGTTTTTGTTTCAGAAATAAAGTGTTCAGTGTAAATTTGTTCTGTAATTACTGTTGGAGAATCTGAAACTAGTCATCTTCATCTTCTGTAAAACTTTAGTTTGGACGTTCAGAAAAGTGTGTCTTCATTCAGCTTTTATTGATTTATGGATTTAAGGAAAATCTCATTAAATTTTAGTACCAGTCCAGATTCTGGAATGTTTTACATGATTCTTTAACATTACGATGTTTTCTGATCCTGTTTTAAACACCAAATGAGAAAAAGTTCATTTCGTCATGAGGATTGTGTGGCAGCCTTTTTCTTCCACTAGGGGGCAGTATTGTATTTATTGTGGGAGAATGATGACTGTCACCCGTTGGTGTAACATGTTCGGGGTCCGTCGTGTCTTTTGTTGACATGTATCATGTATGTTTGTCATCCTGACATTCATATGATGGTGATATGTTCCTGTGAATGCGTGTGGACAGAAATCAGTCTGGACAGTCCGCTAGATGGCATCTTGGCTTCTGGAAGAAAATGAGGTGAAAGTTCACACAAGGGAACAAAGTGATGTCATCAGACTCTGATTAGCCCCTGTTGGTCCACAGAGGGTTTTAACCAGTCTGACGCCTTCATCCTGTCCTTCAGTTTAAAGTCATAATCTGCTTCCTGATTGGTGGACAGCAATGTCTGAATGTTTACAGTGACAACAAGTTTTATAATAAATCCACCGAAACTTCCCAAACCTGCAGCATGATCCATTTCTCTGCTGTCCATCAAACCGAGCCCTGACCTCTGACCTTTGAGATCAGCAGCAGAAATGCTCTTGCGCTTTCATGCATCCATCATTCATTCCTCATCATCTTTCCATCCACCCGTTCCTGTCCATCATCCTTCCTTCATCCATCCATTTGTATGGACTATTGCACTTTATTCTGCTCTCAGCAAAAGAAACATTTACCGTAAGGCTGTCACAATATCAGATTTTCACTACACGATTATTGTGGCCAAAAGAATTCACGATAACGATATTATCGTGATATCTATAGCAAATTTTAAAATAGTAATGCTTTCAGTCAAATTCATCTTTAACTTTGTTTATTGTGCATTTTGTCTCTTTTTTGTCAAATGAATTAGACTCCAAATAGGAGTGTAGAGAGGCGGAGAGAGTCTGTAACCAGAACTGTACAAAAGCTCCAAAACCAGCAATTCCACCTTAAAGGATCATGTAAAGGAACCAGATGACCTGATAAACAAAAGATCCACAAATCTAACAAATAACCAGGAGAGAGAAAATCCTGTCAAGTTCAACGCCATGATAACTTAGCTTTAGCAACACAACTAAGACCTTCATGGAGCATTTCCTGTTTCAGGGCTAGCAAGCTAACTGCTACTTCCTGTCTCTACCGTGGTGAAAGCTGCAGGATGATGGAGGTGAAGGTGGTGAACAGGTTGGTGGTGTTGCCCCCTTTAACGGTTCCTGTTGATCAGCATTTCATGCCTACTGGGGCGTCTACCAACTTCCTGTCTTTGTTACCAAATCCTAAAAACTCCACACTGGCAGATAACTTTTTTCAGGTTAGCGTAGAGCGTCTCACTCTGTCTGTCAGCTTCTCTATCATGATTTAGCGTGGCAGTAGTAGCCACACACTGTGGTAGTAGCTAGCTAGCTAGCTAGCTAGTTACGTTACATATTAGTTACATATGCGTTACATAGTTACATATGCGTCACGTCACATGTGTATGTGGAGGGGAGGGGGCAAGAAGAGAAAGAAACAAATGATTTAAGAGGCACTGGATTATTTACACGATATTATCATATGTATATGTTTTATTTTTAATATCACGCCTGCAACTGATTCAGAACGCTGCTGTTCTAACTCGTCCAGGAGAAGAGACCACATCACTCCTGTTCTTGCTGCCTGTCGGTTTTAGGACTGAGTTTAAGATTTTGTTGCTTGTTTTTAAAGTCTTACATGGTCAGGAACCTGCCATGATCTTTTAAGATCCTTATGAGCCCGATCGCTGTCTGAGCTCCTCTGGAACCAAAGTCTGACTGTCTCACCAGGCGTTTGCTGTTCCTGCCCCAAAGCTGTGGAATTCCCTGTCAGATCAGCTAAATATGAGTCTTCTCATCTTAAAACTTTTATTATAAGGCTTTACCTTAACCGTGCTAACTGCTATGTTTGCTATTTGTTACTGTAACCCTAACCCTAACCCTTATTATTTGTTTTAATTTGTACACTTTTTTTTATTAGTTCCTTTTTTTTTTATTGTATTCAATTATTTGTTTTAAAAGCACCTTGAAACTTTGTTTTGAACGGCGCTACACAAATAAAATTATTATTATTATTATTATTATTATTATTATTNGAAACTTTGTTTTGAACGGCGCTACACAAATAAAATTATTATTATTATTATTATTATTATTATTATTATTGTTATTATCATCTCTCCCTCCTCTGTCTGTGTACCTGTGCAGGTCACAGCAGTTTCATGTCATCATGGCGATATTTTATTAAAACATATATGTTATATAATATGTCACATACATTATAATATTATGACATCTTTTATTCAGATTCACATTTCTGACAGGTGGAATATAGACCAGTTTCTCATCCGTTTGTGGTTATTGTGTCTGGTGTTTTCCCCTCACCGATCAATAAAACTCTTGTGATCTTGTGACATGATAAACTCCGTGGATCATGTCACTCACTGTGATAATCTGTCACAGTTCCTACAGAAAATAAGACGGTTTATCGCGTTTCGTGGGTTCCGACGATTCTGGTGTTTTCAGTCTGAATCCTCACAGCTGCTAAACACGCGCTCCTCTCTCCCAGCCACGCGGTGTCCACGCGGCCGTCTCGCAAGCTGATTGGCTAGAGCTGACACAAACAACGTTTTTCAGCCAATGGGAGGGCTGTGCACGCACTGAGCCACGCCGTTCAGCCTGGCTCCTCGTGCGCGGCTCGGCCTGATCATATAAAAGCAGCCCCCCCACCTTTGTTTACAGCTGAGTGCGCAGAGACACGGCGTAGGACTGCGTCAGAGAGTTGAACGGTAACGGTGTCCTTTCTGCTGGTTCTGTTGATAACAGACATGGTGGCGATGGCGAAGACAGTCAAAACTTTCCAGATCACCTTCTCGGATCCCAGCAAGACTTTCTACTGCGGCGGAGACAAGGTGTCAGGCCGCGTGCTGCTGGAGGTGTCGGAGGTGACGCGCGTGTCCGCGGTGCGTGTCGTGGCCGTGGGCTGCGCGAAAGTGGATTATGCTAAAGGAAAGCAGCGCTGCCGGCAGGAGGTCCAGTACCTCCGGTACAACGAGCTGCTCCGCCTGGACGACCAGCCCACCGGTAAGAACGGCACAGCCCCGCTGCTCCTAACGACTTATGAGTTAATAAAATGTTAGTCATTTGTGTTGATGATGAACTGTGGCTGCCTGAGGAAGACTCTGCTCTTCATCTGCATCACACTCTAATCACTGAGGAAGACTGGATGGATAGATAGGATTTATTTATTAGTTTATTTGCACGCATTGTACGCATTGTAAATGAGCCAGAATTAGCCAAAAGGCTATTTTTCATCTGTAGTCCTGGACAGATGTTAAACAGTCACCATAAAAGAAGTAAAACAAAACAACAGCAACAACAAATCTCAGTAAAGTGAAAATTAGTAATACATTAAAAGATGTTCTCAAAAGGAGAACATGATGTTAAAAATCCAGAGACATTCCAATTCATGTAAAAGACAACAAAAAGACAGCAGGAGAGAACACAGTCAGATAAACACACACACACAAATCAAGATGGCAAATAACAGCAGGCAGCAAATACAATCAGTATCTAATGCTGACAGATTTGATCATCAGTTAAGCATTTACTTAGGTTAACGTTAAATAATGGGTATGTGTCTCTGATATGAGGCTGAACAGACAACGCTGTTTTTTTGGATGGATGGATGGATGGATGGATGGAGGAGCAGACTTGGCTTGTGCAGTCAGGCTTGTTACCTGAGGTGTTATTGATGTGAGGAAACGTGTATGTAGCTCCTTGACGTTAACATTAGCATCAAGACTTGTGTGTGTGTTTTTTATAGACTCTGATGGATCGGTCGTCTTGAGGCCTGGAAACAAATATGAGTACATGTTTGGATTTGAGCTTCCTCAGCATGGGTAAGTCTGAGACATGACTTTCCATGGTGACTCCATCATGCTGGGACAGCAGGCGTGACCCTGTTTTCTCTCACAGACAGCTGGTGTCCTCGTACAAAGGGAAGTTTGGGTATGTGCAGTACTACGTGAAGGCCCTGTTGGACAGGTGTAGACAGGCGACGCTGGAGTGTAAGAAGGCCTTTGAGGTGGAGGAGCCGCTGGACGTCAACACCCCAGACCTGCTGGTCAGTTCACACTGTTTGCTGCTCTCTGACACTTTTGAAGACACAGATTCATAAAAAAACATGCTAAGGGTGCAGTGCTGCACTAAATGCATACCGTGATATTTGAAGCTCATTCATAAAACTTCTCCGACTATAATCAAAGCACCGCTGTCACATGAAAGCAGCCTGGCTGTGAGGTGTGTCAGGTATAAGCCAATGAAGATCAGCGTGATAATGAGCTGCTGCATATTTATCAGTCATCTGGTTTTAAAACGAGATTTACATTAAACCGGCAAAGAAACATAAATTCTGCTTCAGAGCTCCATATTTTAAAAGACTGACACAAAAATAAGTTGCATATAAACCCCTGTAGTGTGTGTGTGTGTGTGTGTGTGTGTGTGGAGAGAGGAACTCAGATTCACAACAGGTGAATGGAGTGCACAAGAGTATGAGATAAGAGTTTTATGAATAGCTACGCTACGTGTAAATAAGTAAATATCACAGTAATGTCTCTTTAAGGCTAACGCTAACATATGTCGCTAACAGGTGTTTACGAATGAGGTACATGGTTACACCATGATGTTTGCGTATAGCTATGCAGTAAATCATGCGCTACAGTTTATGAATCTGGGCCGCAGTAATTTACCGTTGCTGTTTACACAATTATCTGAAGTCATAACGTGCAGTGTTTGTGTAAAGACATAATATAAAATGACTGGTATGGAGTCCGGAGCTGAATGGATCCTAACGCTCCCGTACCTCTTCAGTCTCCCACAGGTGGTATGAAGGAGAAGAAAGTTACCTGCATGTTCATCCCTGATGGTCAGGTGTCGCTGAATGCTAAAATAGACCGCCGCGGCTTCTGCGAAGGTGAAGATATCTGCATCAACGCCAAGTTTGAGAACACGTGCTCCCGCATTGTGGTGCCCAAAGCTGCCATCATCGCCAAGCACACCTACCAGGCCAACGGCCGGACCAAAGTCTGCCGCCAGAAGCTGTCCTCCGTCCGGGGAAACCACATCATCTCCGGCATGTGCGATGCTTGGCAAGGCAAAACCATCAGGGTGCCAAAGCTCAAACCCTCCATGCTAGACTGCAACATCATCCGCGTGGAGTACGCTCTGATGGTAACTCTTTGTTTCCGACTAGTAATTGATGTAAAATGTTAACAGTTGACAAGTTTAGCAAGTTTTCTGCTTCCTGTTCCAGATTTATGTCCACATCCCTGGCAGTGAGAAGTTGATTCTGGAGCTGCCTCTGGTCATCGGGACCGCCGGCCTGGGCAGCCGAACCAACAGCGTGAGCAGCCAGTGCAGCCAGGACGGCACTGTTAGCAACGCCTCCCAGAGCTGGGTGTCCCTCAGGATGCCTTCTGAGCCCCCCAGCTACTGCGACATCACCCGAGACTGCCGCCTGGACCAGCCGCTCACGCCACTTCTGGACGACGTTGATGGTGATGACAGCCCCATCTTCATGAACATGCCTACCTTCCAGTTCCCACCGCCACCAGCGTACACTGAAGTAGGCGCTCCAACCTGTTTGATAGCTGAAAACAGCCTGAGTTGTGTGTTTGGTCTTACTGTGGTCAGGCTAGCTAACAGGAAGTATTGTTTGTTGTTGCAGACGGAGGAGGAGTACGGGGGAAGTGCTCTCATGCTGCCGGTCTGCTGAAGCCCAGCAGAACTACGAGAATGGGGACCAGTCCTCATCTAAAGCAATTAACAAGGAGCCAAAGGTTCAAAGTCCTGAGGAGAACAGAACAAAGCTGCTCTGTTAGCTGACCTCACCGTGACCCCGAGGTCACCTCCTGCTGGTCCACGGCTCATGGACCTGAAGGTTGAGCCACAGTCTGTGGCGAGCCACATTTAGGAATAAGTGTCCCTTCCCACACTAAATGGAGGCTCTCACCATCCATCAGGTGGAACCCGCATCAGCAGCACCAACACCTTTCCTGCTTGGTTTCTCCTCATCTTCATTCCGTCGCTACATTTTTCCTAACGGGATTTCACCAGACGACCTGTCGTTATTTAGTCAGCCATTTGTGTTGCTGCTTCAGGCAAACTGATGCCTTTGTAATGACTGCGTGTTGCATAATCTGCTTCACGCGTGCAGCATGTTTGAGAAAAGTTTTATCCCTCTTCTGCACTTTTGATTGATGCATTTTGCTTCATTACTGCCTGTTTGAATGAGCGAGAATGTTTTTATATCTGAAATACTAAAGTTTGTGTTTCCAAGTTCAGGCTCAGTGCCAAACGTGATCCATACATGATATCTGCACCTTATATGAGAATAATCATGTGACGTACTGATTTCAGTCAGAAGCTCGTCCTGTTTTTTAATTTTTCCTGTCACAAAGTTCATCCTTCATACTTACAAAGTGTTTTTGTATGAAACCTTGTGGGTTTGTTTGTTTTTTAATTAAAGGAACCTGAAACATCAAACACTTTGTGCTTTTTCTGTAAACGTGTCAGATATCAGCAGAAGCAGAATTCAGTTCCATATTTCAGAGCAACATCTTCGTCCTGAGATTCCTGCAGAAAAGATTTAACGTTTCAGCTGCTCATCCTTCAAATTCATCCTCACCGTCAGAATAATTACCAAATAAAGTAATAATGTAAAGCCAAAAATGTTTTAAAGTAACACACTGATCTAAATTTACAGCAATAATGTTTTTAAATAATGATATTGTATACTAATGATTTTTTAAAGTAATAAATGATGTTTTAAAGTAATACATGGTCTAAATAAATGATGTTTTAATGTAATGAACAGGGCAGGGAAAATTAACGTGTTAGTGTTTGCGATTAATCTGGACTGTTTAACACGTTAAAAGCAATTAACGCCATTAATGCATCTGCTTTTTCGAGATTCTACTTTTCAGCTTCACCTTTTCCCCCACTTCCTGTGGCTAACCTTACATGCTCATGCTACTTAGGAGAAGGAAAAAGAGAAAGAGATGGAAAGTTTTAAAAAGTTAGCGGATGGCTGAAACCACACAACCAACAGTTAAAACAACACACTGGTGATCTAAAAGTCTGCTCTTTATGCATTTGTTATTTACTTAAACAAGACTTGTATGACTTTTTTCCTCATTCCTCCTATCCGGCTGCCTAACGAAGACGCCACATCCACAATCTGTTTTCATGTCAGATGTGCCCAATAAACTAAATTATTCCCAATAGCAGCTATTTAAAAACATTTTTAAACAATTTAACATTTTGTTTAAATGCTAAAAAAATCATTTGCTAGCAGGACAACAAGTAAACAACAACACAACAAATAAAACCTGGATACATGCCAATAACTCAAGACACTGCTGACATCAAACTATGACATTCAGCTGACCAAAACACGCTAAAATGTGAATAAATTTGCATTCTTACCAACATTTTGAACATAATGTCCTAAAAAGATTCGTCTTCGTTATTCTATTTCCATACCATTTTACAACATATACTAAAAGCAGCCAGTCAGAACGCTTGGTGATAACTTTTTACAAGCTTTGAGTTTATTAACAAGGGTTTTATCCAATAGGAAGCAGCATTAAACTGACCAATCACATGCCTCAGCAGGTCGTTTACCTGTGGCTGTAACAGCTCACCTGAGCCTGCATCTCCACCTGCGGTGTCAAACTGCTGCTACAGGATTTTTCTGATGAAATGAATTTAAATTTAATGATGTAGTTCTATCAGCAAAGATTATTTAAATATGTGAACACAGTAAATATTGGGAACATAAAGCTCTTTGTGTGTGTGTGTGTGTGTGTGTGTTTGTGTGTGTCTGAGACAGAAAAACACAGAGCCAACAAGTAAACACACGACTGACCAACATTAAAACCAAACGCTCTGTGAATTCCCGTGACGTTTCATTGTTTAAACTATACTTATTTACCAGATTTCTGCTGTAAACTCTCTCTCAGACAGATGGGTTGCCAGATCAGCAGGAATCACAGAACGCACTGTCACCCAGTCACAAAACACACACACACAGATCTGACCTTTAAGCAGCAAGATCGTCTCACATCCTTACAGATATAGGAGAGATAGGCTCTACATGTCTATGCCGTGTGCTCAGAAACACGGGTAGTTTATTACATGCAACATGTTTAACTTCTGTCTGACATGTTGGTGTGTCTTTTTTTTCATGTGTGTTGATTGAAATTGAAAATAATGAAATCATTTATCCACTTTATTATTACATACTTATAACACACTTTATTATTACACACATATTACAACACACTTTATTATTACAGTTATATTACAACACACTTTATTATTACACACATATTACAACACACTTTATTATTACACACATATTATAACACACTTTATTATTATACACATATTATAACACACTTTTTTATTACACACTTATAACACACTATTACACACATTACAACACACTTTATTATTACACTGTATTATTATACACTGTATTATAACACACTATTACACATATTATAACACTCTATTATTACACACTATTATAACACACTTTATTACACACTTATAACACTTTATTATTACACTTATATTACAACACACTATTATTACACTTATAACACACTTTTTTATTACACTTATAACACACTTTTTTATTACACACTTATAACACACTTTATTACACACATATTATAACACACTTTATTATTACACACTATATTATTACACACTGTATTATAACACTTTATTATTACACACTATTATAACACACTACTATTACAGATATTATAACACACTTTATTACAGTATGTTCTTACATTTTCCAGGTGCAGACTGTTCAGAGAGAGAATATGAATAATATGCGACGTGAATTTAATTCACGGGATCTCCTTGTGCTGCTGCTTGGTGATGTCATACTTCATGTGTTCAGTAAGACTCAGAAATGAGAATAAAGCTGAATCAGCAGCTCTGACCGTGACAACAACAACAACAACAACACCAACAACACAGCAACAACAACAACAACACCAACAACACAGCAGCAACAACAACAACAACAACAACAACAACACCAACAACACAGCAACAACAACACCAACAATAACACCAACAACACAGCAACAACAACAACAACACCAACAACACAGCAGCAACAACAACAACAACACAGCAGCAACAACAACAACAACAACACCAACAACACAGCAACAACACCAACAATAACACCAACAACACCGCAACAACAATAACACCAACAACAACAACACAGCAACAACAACAATAACACCAACAACACCACAACAACAACAATAACACCAACAACAACAACACAGCAACACCAACAACACCAACAACAATAACACCAACAACACAGCAACAACAACAGTAACACCAACGACAACACAGCAACAACAACAACAACAACACCAACAACACCGCAACAACAACAACAACACCAACAACACCGCAACAACAACAACAACAATAACACCAACAACACAGCAACAACAACACCAACAACACNAACACCAACAACACCGCAACAACAACAACAACACCAACAACACCGCAACAACAACAACAACAACAATAACACCAACAACACAGCAACAACAACACCAACAACACAGCAACAACACCACCACCAACAACAACAATAACACCAACAACAGCAACAACAATAACACCAACAACACCGCAACAACAACAATAACACCAACAACAACAACACAGCAACAACAACACCAACACCAACAACACAGCAACAACAACAACAACAGCAACAACAACAATAACACCAACAACAACAACACAGCAACAACACCAACCAACACAGCAACAATAACACCAACAACAATAACACCAACAACACAGCAACAACAACACAACAACAACAACACAACAAGAACAACACAACAACAACAACAACACATTGTTGACTTCACAAAGTCAGCATTTGTTTGTGCTTGTTGGTGTTTGTTACAGGATTGTTTGTGTGTTTTTATGATCACATAACATCGTTTGCATAACCAAATACTCAGCAAGCCTGCATGCAGTTAGCTGGATGCTAACTGGTGACATGCCACAGCTAGCTTGCCAGTTAGCTAACTATGAGAATGCTAGCTAGCTCAGTGGCTAAGCGGACAGTAAAGCTGCAGTCATGTATTTTACTGTGTAGCTGTAAATGTGCTGCATCGTTTTGAGCTCTGACAGATTTGATCAAATCAGCTGATATGATACTTCCTGCTGCACGACACTCGCACCAAGACTGCTGCTGATTGGGCCGCTGCGTGAATTTGCGTGTCAAAGTTCAACAAAGTTGAACTCTACGTGAAAACATCACATGTAGTTCACGTTGTGAGTGAATCCACAATTTACACGAACAGAGATGAATTGATTTCACTCTGAATGTAGCCTGTGAACAGAACGACAAGAACATGAGGAAATAAATACATTAATATATAAAAATATTTTACATTCAACCATCTATCTATCTATCTATCTATCTATCTATCTATCTATCTATCTGTTCATCCATCATCCATTCATCTATGCCTTTGTCTGTTCATCATCTATCCATCCATTCATTTGTTCATCCATCCATCTATCATCTTCCATCCATCATCTATACATACATCTATCATTCATGTTTATTCCATCCATCCATTATCCACCCATTCACCAATCCATCCATCCATCCATCCATCCATCCATCCACCATGCAGCTGTTTGTCCATTCATCCATTCACTCATCCGTTCATCCATCCATTCTCTACAGCTGATAATCGGGGGGCTGAGCATATCCCAGCATGCACTGGGTAAGATGCAGGTTCAGCAGGTGTACAATAAACTTTAATTATTTGTGTATAGTGTGATTAATGTGATTAACACGTTACATGCATGACATACTATGTATGCATGACAGAATGAAAAGGATTCTGATGTTCTGAAGTTATGCAGGTTGTTTAGTGAGGAGAGCGCTAGGTAAGAACTGCAGGTGAGCTTTCTTACTCTGACAACAGATCACGTTTAATAAATCAACATACTGTATAATGTTGGCGTGTTACACACAGCACATGCATGTTTACATGACGTTTGAAAAAAGCCATTTATTTCCTTAATCGGAGTTTTCACGTGTACTGTGGGAGTTAAATCCACTCAGACACACGAGAAAGAAACTGGCTGGATTCAAACTCACAACCCTTTCCTGCCGCTGAGCGCATGTCAGCAGGAAAAAACGTTCATGCTGCTGCTGAGACGTGAGCAGAACTGCTATTGGCTCAGTGCTGCTGTCACATGCTCTGTGATTGGCTGCAGATGCTGCTCATGCCTGGGCCACGCAGCTAGGACATGTCAGCCTGAGCATGTCTGTCCTCATCGTGGACCAGAGGAAATAAAATACAATTAAATGTAGGATCTCATTGGAGTTTTTTTTCCCTCCCCCCTTTTTGTTAGAAAAGCAGTTTGTGTTCTTCTTCAGCTTAAATACTGAGATGTGGGAAGAAGAAGAAATGTTGTTAGAGACAAACAGGACAAAAAAAAAGATGAGCAGTCGGACATTCACACCAACAGTCCTGTTATCTCCTTATCTCTTATTATCTCTCTCATCTTTGTTCTGCTAGATTTTTTTTGTGTCTTTCCACACAACACATTTTCAATCAGGCTAAAAGTCTGACTAAATTGATAATACATGGTTATTATTTTTCGGGCATCACGTGACACGTGATCGTTATGGTTTATTCTCATGTTGTTTTGATGGAGCGACAGGATGCAGGAAGCTTCTGAGGCTTCGTGGACGTTTATCAGATCTGTTTTTGTCTGAAACCTGGAGCTGTACACTGTAAAATGTGACAAGTGCTTAAAATAATCTAGGAAACCGAAGACTAATAGTTAGATTTATTTACCTTTATCAAGGCAATCGTTTTCCTATTTTTTTTTTTTTTAAATAAGATCAACTTGTCACATTTTACAGTGTAGGAGGTCCAGCAGAGGGTTAAATGTTCTAGAATGTTCTTGTATGAGACTTAGAGTTCCCATCATGGATAAACAGCACATAGAAAGCTCATTTACAGATTCAACTTACATTAATGATGGCAACAGAATAAAATATCAAATCCTCATATCCTACTTAAGGCTGAAACAAAGAAATGCTTAAAGGGCCATGCCACCCATTTTGTATGTTTGAGCCTAATATATTTACTTTTCATACACACAACATTACTGACAATCATTTCCCAAAGCATACTACTGGAACGGTGAATTAGAAATGTTTTTCCTACNACATTACTGACAATCATTTCCCAAAGCATACTACTGGAACGGTGAATTAGAAATGTTTTTCCTACCTAGAATAGCTTTATTGTCATTATACGTAACATATAATGAAATTACAGTAATTTCTGTAATTTCATTATATGTTACGTATAATGACAATAAAGCTATTCTATTCTATTCTATTCTATACCTTCCAGACCTCCATTGGTTTCAGTTCATTCTGCTATTAAAATCAACTTGTTGATACTTGAAACGCTCTTGGGATAGGTAATCCATTATCACCAACAAGACGTGTATTCAGGTTTTTTTTTAGAAGTTATGTAATTTTAGCTTTTAAGTGCAATAAAAAGCGTGGAGTGAATGTATGCCTCCACTGGGGAATATAGTCCCAAAAGAAGACCTGTGTTTATGGAAAAATTTAAAGGACCGTGACTTCATAAGGCTGTGTAACTATTAGCAGGAGAAACATGGATTTTTAAGGTGGGTGTATCACTTCAATATTTGATTTTGAAAGATTAAGAGATTTTGCAAATTATCAGGAAAGCTGAAATACAGTTTTATCCTTTGGGAAATGATTGTCATGTATGAAATGTATGTAATGTATGAAAATTAAATATATTAGGCTCAAGCATGCAAAATGGATGGTATGGTCCTTTAAGATACACTGATTAAACTGTGTAAGTTATCAGCTCAAAGAGAAAAACATTTATCTTGAATCAAACATCAGTCTGAGCATGCTCAGTAACAACCCCGCCCTGCTGATCTCTGCCTGCAGGTACAACAACCTGCACCATGCCCTCTGACTGTGTAGGAGTGTGATTAAGTGTGTGTGAGTGTGCGTAAACACTGGGGAAGGTGAAGTTTCGGCACACTAAAAGGAAAACACGTAACATGAAGAGAAAAAGCTCAGCGTGATCACACCATCAGCTGCTGTGAAAATTCAGGAAAGAAAGGATGAAAAGAAAGTAGAGTAAGAGAAAGAAGCAAGAAAGAACAGAAATGTGAAAAGAAGAAGGAAGGAAAGAAACAAGAATCGTAATTTTGTGTAATTAAAGGAATTTGCAAAAAGATGTTTTTAAACGCACTCGTCCCGTACCAACACAAACGATACTACAGCGGACAGAAACCGAGTTTAACTATTCTGACATTTAACCTAAAGCCTAGAATTAAAATTCAGCAAATCCATACTTTTCCTACTAATCTGCATAGAATACTTGACAGTTTCAAAATGAAAACTAAGTATTGTAAAAGTTTTTGCATTAAGTAAAAATACACGGCATTAACTTCTACGTTTGATAAGTAACTTAAAGTATCTCAGGAACAACCTCCTGCCTTCAGATCACCTTCTAGATCACATGATAACTTAATNAACTTAAAGTATCTCAGGAACAACCTCCTGCCTTCAGATCACCTTCTAGATCACATGATAACTTAATGGTCCACAAGGTCCAATTTTAGAATCACAGCAGTTAACCTGAGAGCCGAAATAAAAGCAGCTGATTGGTCCTTCAGACAGGAAGTGAAGTCCAACACAAAGACAGCAGCACGGGTTCAAAGACCTTCAAAACAAATCAGTCACAAAGTTGTGGAAGGACCCTCATCAGGTGATAGAAACAGATTTCATGGCTCTGAATCTACCTGGAAGCTCCNGTTGTGGAAGGACCCTCATCAGGTGATAGAAACAGATTTCATGGCTCTGAATCTACCTGGAAGCTCCGTTAAGTCCATCATTAAGAAGTGAAAGCGCAGCACCTGATGAAATCAGGACGTCCATCAAAGACAGAAGACAGCAGGTCAGAGAGACACTGGGATCCTGACTGATATGGGAGGATGACAAGAAGAAAGAACTTTCTCAAAAAGATCCATGTAGAATCTGACTGAAGGATTCTGCAGCAAACTGGCAAATGAAACCAAAGTACAGCTTTTTGGGATAAATGCCAAGTGTTAGGTTTGGAGAAAACCCAACACAGCCCGTCACCACGGCAACACCATCCCAACGGTGCAACATGGCGGTGGCAGCATGACGTGGGGATGTTTCTCAGAGAGATGGATGGAGCCAAGAACAGGGAGATTCTGGAAAAGAACCTGATGAAGTTTGAAATTCATATTTCAACAGGACAAGCTATTATGACTTTTATAATTTACAAACGCTTAAAATAAAAAGCAGGCGGCTCAGTGTGACAGCAGCCACACATTTTCTGTTTTCTGATATGATGTGACACAGACTCCATGCAATCATGTAAACATGACAGAAACGTGTGCATGTGTGCTGCAAGTACAACTCAAGCACACAAAGTTTGACCAAAAAAACTCACTGAAAGAAAATAATAATTAAACTATTACTATTTGTGATGCTATTTGTGAGTAATTTACCACAATAACAGAATTTCCACAGATTTCAATTTTTGGATTTCCTGGTGGGGTGCGGCACTGGTGATACCACAGTTTGAGAACCCCAACAGCTATGAAGTGTGTAGAGCTGCACAGAAGTTAAAGCGATGCTGCAGCTTTTTTCTAACGAATAAACTCTGAATATTTCAGTTTTTGGTTTTCATAATGTAATAAACTGACAAAGTGATTTTAGCTGTGATGTGAAGATCCGACCACAAAGTGACTTTTTGTAAATTTACAGACTTCTGTTTTACGGCTGCAGCTGAAAAAAGGAGTCTGAATATGAAATGAAACTAATAATATTTTTCATAGTTTGCATGTATCTGCCTTGTCTGAAAAACGTTTTCTCTTGTGCATGAAAACATGTAAAGGTAGATTTGTGTTACTGTCCATGATGTGGATGTTTCCGTGCTGGCGTGTGTTAACGTGTCCTCATCCTTCAGCCAGTTTGTTCTCAGTTACACTTTCCCATGATGCAACAGTGTTTGTTCCCGCTTCATGTCACATGACAGCCTTTGTTGTGCAAGATGTTTTCCTGCAGACAGGGAAGGCAGAGATATAGGTGTGTGCATGTGTGTGCGTGTGTTTCTGCACATATGCAGCAGATTCAGAAAACAGAAATAAAGGAATAAACTGACATTTTTTCCTCCTCTGCTCCATGTCAGAACATGGATAGCTGGTTAGCCTAGCTTAGCACAAAGACTGGAAGTGGAGGGAAACTGCTAGCCACTCCAAAGCTGTCAAATCTTCATACATGAATAGATGGAAATTCTTCAGCTTAAGTCCATTTTGTCCTGAAAAACTTCAGAAAATATAACAGTTGTTTGTCCAAAATGAGTGTAGCGCATATATTTTACTTAGGTGCGTATCCAGCGTATATATTTTACCTTTTCATAAGAAACATTAAAGAAACCCTTCCAGATATCCTAACACATCGTAAACATGATAATACAGGACAGTGCAGTAATAATAATAATAATTATGCAGCGGCGCATAATGACGACTGACGCGCAATGTTTTGACGTTTGTCATAAAGTAGTGCGCCGTTCATTATTACTAATTGTATGTAACTTGAATTTTTAGTTTAATAGGCTTTATGGCGGTCGGTTCGTAAGCTTTTCATTCCAATGCATTCAGCATAACGAGACCGAAAATTAAGATTTTAATGTTTGCGAAAACATTCTTCACACGATTATTGTATTTACACTAAACGCGTTGTGGTGGAAATGTGACTTTTTCTAGAAAATTACAGTTTTACAGTCAACAGCCTGGAGTCCAGTCCAACTTCAGAACTGTCCAAACCGTCCTTATTCTGTTCTTCTAAACTGTCCTCAGTCTGTCCTTATTCTGTCTAAACTGTCCTCAGTCTGTCCTTTGTCTGTTTAAACTGTCCTTTGTCTGTCCTTATTCTGTCTAAACTGTCCTCAGTCTGTCCTTAGTCTGTTTAAACTGTCCTTTGTCTGTCCTTATTCTGTCTAAACTGTCCTCAGTCTGTCCTTTGTCTGTTTAAACTGTCCTTATTCTGTCCTTATTCTGTCTAAACTGTCCTCAGTCTGTCCTTTGTCTGTCTAAACTGTCCTCAGTCTGTCCTTTGTCTGTCTAAACTGTCCTCAGTCTGTTCTTAGTCTATCTAAACTGTCCTTAGTCTGTTTAAACTGTCCTTTGTCTGTCCTTATTCTGTCTAAACTGTCCTCAGTCTGTCCTTAGTCTGTTTAAACTGTCCTGTCTGTCCTTATTCTGTCTAAACTGTCCTCAGCCTGTCCTTAGTCTGTTTAAACTGTCCTTAGTCTGTCTAAACTGTCCTCAGTCTGTCCTTATTCTGTCTAAACTGTCCTTATTCTGTCTAAACTGTCCTGACTCTGTCCTTAGTCTATCTAAACTGTCCTGACTGTCCTTATTCCGTCTAAACTGTCCTCAGTCTGTCCTTAGTCTGTTTAAACTGTCCTGTCTGTCCTTATTCTGTCTAANAAACAGACTAAGGACAGACTGAGGACAGTTTAGACTGTCCTTAGTCTGTCTAAACTGTCCTCAGTCTGTCCTTATTCTGTCTAAACTGTCCTGACTGTACTTATTCTGTCTAAACTGTCCTCAGTCTGTCCTTTGTCTGTCTAAACTGTCCTCAGTCTGTCCTTTGTCTGTCTAAACTGTCCTCAGTCTGTTCTTAGTCTGTCTAAACTGTCCTTAGTTTGTCTAAACTGTCCTCAGTCTGTCCTTATTCTGTCTAAACTGTCCTGACTGTCCTTATTCCATCTAAACTGTCCTCAGTCTGTCCTTATTTTGTCTAAACTGTCCTCAGTCTGTCTTTAGTCTGTTTAAACTGTCCTTTGTCTGTCCTTATTCTGTCTAAACTGTCCTCAGTCTGTCCTTAGTCTGTTTAAACTGTCCTTAGTCTGTCTAAACTGTCCTCAGTCTGTCCTTATTCTGTCTAAACTGTCCTTATTTTGTCTAAACTGTCCTGACTGTCCTTATTCTGTCTAAACTGTCCTCCTCAGTCTGTCCTCTGTTTAAACTGAGTAATTCTCAGCTGAGCTGATCTCTTTTGAAGTTTTATGTTATGCTGATCTGCTCTGGACTCCGGTTTCACCCCGAGCTGTCTCTGGAGATGTGGGACTGTTGCTTTCAGGGACATGAAGTCCATGTTATAACTTTAGGAGGACATGTCTTGTGTTGAGACATTTCATGTCAGGAATGACCTGAAGAATCCAGACAAGAAGGAAAACAGATCTGACTTGTTCTGGCTCAGCAGCATTTATCTTCGCTTTGTGATGCCACCTAGTGGCTGAAGCTGCAGCTACACGCCTTCCACGTTCACCGTGTCCAGTTTATACTACATACACCACGCTAACAGAAAAAACAGACGTGACATATTTCATGCCGTGTTCTAATTTATTTCAACGCTGAAAACTAATGATTCACTAAAAATCAAATACAATCAATGTTTGCATGTTTAAATATTCCTCAAAAATCCTTGTCACCACTGGATTCTCTCTCTCTCTCTCTCTCTCTCTCTCTCTCTCTCTCTCTCTCTATATATATATATATATACATAGCAGTCAGTGTATTTTACACCTAGGCCTTCAGTGCTATCCTCCCATAATTAAACCACCTTCTAATAACCTCACTATGACACTAGGGCTATATGCTGTTTTATTCAACGTAACCCCCCATATTCACAGTGACAGTAACCTTTATCGAGTGGAATAAAGTGATTTAACACGAGGATCAACACCTATGAGAGTTACAACACACTAACTGCAGAAACATGAATAGGATGTAGCATTATTACATGAATAGGATGTAGCATTATTACATATAAACATGGCATAGCCTAAATCAGTGTCATTACCAAAGAAACAAGAACAAACTCACAATNATTACATATAAACATGGCATAGCCTAAATCAGTGTCATTACCAAAGAAACAAGAACAAACTCACAATTTACTCATATCACATTTACTCATACGACCAGCAAGTAAGCAAAAATACTGTAAAACACAAATAACACAATCAGATTCAACAGGTTTCTCCACAGATTCCAGCCACATAAAAATCCATCAAACTTACCAAAGCTGCTCATCATCTGAAGACAAAGTCCATCCTCCTTTCTGTCTTTAGAAAGAGTTTAATGACACAGCTGCACAGTAGTGATAATCCAAAAGTACTGGAAAGTAATCAGGTTACATTACTTTAATACTGCAGTAGTTGGATTATATTACTGACTACATTTTTAGCAGGTAATTAGTAACTGTCCATGTTTTAAAAAGCCTTTCTGTGTACAGGCTGCAGAGTTTATCTCGTGGTTTTTGCTGAGCGTTCAGTATTTTCCAGCTGTGTACTTTGGTTTATCAGAGTTTGTCGTCTCTTCCAGACTGCTGTGTTTAACATCAAAATGCTCTCAGCTACACTAGTATAAACTCTGGTCAGAGCCGTTTCTTCCATTGTGCAGTATGTGTGGCTGCACAGGACCTCCACGCCACAAGGGGGCGCCACGCAGAGTTTCTTTTTCGTTGTTTTTGAGGGGGCGAGTACAGGAAAGAAGACAGGCTCGGCTCCCAATGAATGTAAGGCAGTTAGGCTGTTACAGCGCCCCCTGGTGGTCTGACAGAAAAATGGCGTTAGCTGCCAAGGCAAACCTTTGGCAGGCTGCCAAATATTGACGTTAAATCGATCAGATTGTTGATGTAGAAAAAAGAAAGGCCAAATAAGCCAAAGAGGAAAAACTGGCCCAGAATATCAGTAAGAAATTATCTTAATTAATTTAACCCTCTTTCCTTAAAAAGGTCATTTGTTCTTGGTGTTGCTGAAAATGTTAAAAAGTTTTCATTAGCTAATTAGCTACTTTAGCTAGTCACCATGACAAAATAAAAATGCCCACTTTATCCTAGGAGAAAAGTAAATCGTTATAAAGTGTTTTTTTTTTAAATTATTTTAACGTGAAAGTATGTTATAATGAGAAATGTTTCTCTCTATAAGGCCATACGAAATTATTTGTTATAAGGAGATACAAAATTAACTCGTTTTAATTAGATAGCCTCCACTTATCATTATAACGAGAAGGCATAATGTTGTTAAAACGAGAAATATTTGATGTTTTAACTTTGTATGAAAATGTAATGCTGAAACAAACGTTTCTCCTTACATTATAACATGATAATTAGTTCTGTAGAGAAACAGGAAGGCAGCACTTTGGTCCAGCAGCATTACAGCTCATCTCTTTACAACATGGATGTTAGCACAACCTACATCATGTTATCATGAGAAAGCTTTCTCGTTTTAACCAGGTAATTTGGTATCTCCTTGTATCTCGTTATAACGGAAATGTTTCTTGTTATAATGAGCTACATTCACGTTAAAAAGGAGAAACGATCTTGTTATAATGAGATGCTTTTCTCTTTAAAATGAGAAAGTGGGCATTTTGTCGTCACTGTAGGAGCTCTGCACTCGTAGCAGGTCTGAGCTTCTGCTCACATTTTGCATAGTCTACCTTGTTAATGATGTCCTAATTTAAAAGTGGATGCTAGTATTAAAAATATAGCATTCAACAAAAATATGAGAGAGAGAGAGACTGATTTTGCATAATAAAGTAATAAAATCCCAGGGTCTGGTGGCCGTATCAGTGGATGGTTTTGGTTTGGGTTGTGGCCCCAGAGTAAGACGTTGCACAGGGCCCCAAGATGTTCAGAAACTATCCTGTCTCTGGCTGACAGCAAACTCCTCCACTTCTGCAGCAAAAATAATCTGCTTTCTTACAGATGAAATCAACATTATCTGCAAAACTTAGTTTTTCAATTCAGGCAATTAAGGTTCCCAAACACAGAAAACAGTTAACGATGTCCACCGTTAATTCAACGTCAATGCAACGAAATTTCGTTCTAGTGCACTGTTTTTTTACGTGTCCTTGAATGACAATAAAGTTATCTATCTNAACGAAATTTCGTTCTAGTGCACTGTTTTTTTACGTGTCCTTGAATGACAATAAAGTTATCTATCTACCGACTGATCGCAAAGTGTCCTTCCTCCTTCCTGGAAGAAGTGATTTAAAATCACTGCCTTTGTTTCTTCAATAAAATGTTTTTTGTTTTTTTTTTTGTCTCAGAGTTTTCATTATTTATCCTGTCCTTTTTACATCACAGGAGAAGTTATATTGCTCGTTCACTGTGGTTTGAACCCCCCATGTTTTCTTTTTCTTCTTAGAATGGAAAGTTTCCACATAAATTACTCACAACTTTCAGAAAAACAAAAAAAAAAAACAAAAAAAAAACAAGCACATAGTACAGTGGATAAGCTGTCATATTACAACAATTTTATGAGAAAACCATGAGGTGCATACCATAAGGTTTATTTTCAGATGTTTCTGAATGATGTTTTCGATGATTTTGGAATTTATTTAGCTTGTCAGTGTGTGTGCTTATGGCAGATGTAGCACAGTTATGTATTGTATATGCTTTCATGCAGGGGTGCTGTCAGAAATTTTGGGCCTCATGAAAAGAAATCTCTTTGGGCCCCACCACCCAAAGCCAAGTGTGTACAAATACTCCTCCAGAACACAATCAATGTGGTCAAAGCTTCAAAAACTTTAAATATTATACTTTCTCAGGTTTGTACTTGTACTGTATATACTCGAGTATAAGCCAATTTTGTGTATAAGCTGACCCCCTGATTTTGACCTGCAAATTTAGATTTTTAAAGAAACCTGTATATAACCCTGATGTTGTTCCATCAATTTACTTGTTTAGCAAATTCCCTGTTTCTCTGGGTATTGTCATAGTATTCCTGTGATTTTCTGAAAATAATCCACATACCGGTAAACATGGTATTTATTTCAGCAGCTGATTACTATAACTGACCAATCACAGCAGAGCTTACTGGCTGCCACAAAATGTGCTGATAAGATCTTTAGTCAGGAAATATCTCATTCTAAAGTATGATTTAAACTATTTTCATGGGTAGTGGTAATGGTAGTATTTCCACCCCTGGATTGATTCTGAATTTCTCCTGTATAAGCCGACCCCGAGTTTTGTAAAATTTAGTAAAACCTCGGCTTATGCTTGAGTATATACGCTAATCAAAAATATACACAGTAAAATATTCTCTTCCTTTGCTTTCTGTCTGCTGCCAGATATATTCTTTCTCCTCTTCCTCTTCCTCCTCACTTCTCCCTGACTCTTCTTCAGTATGACCTGATAAGAGACCTGGTTCTTTAAAATGCTTAGCATGTTGTCATATATAACACCAACATAGTTAGGGTCACTTTAACATAGACTGATTTAGGCTATTTTGTATTTATTTGTTGTGGAAAAATACAGTATTTTAGTAACTCTCCTTTCTTCTTCAAAACTCAGTAACAAGCCGTCGTCCTTTCTGCTCCTCTCCTCTCTTTCCTTTCTCTCTTCGTTTATGAAAACCTGACTTTCCTTTTGTGTGCGACATGATGCTGCAGCATGCGTTTATAACAGTTTGCACTGTCCCCACCACACATGCATAGTTTGAAGTGTTAAGAGAAGCGGTGGAATAAACTCATGCACCAGCTTCGTGTTGGCATTTAGAGTGGCATTTGATGCACGAGGAAATGCAAACCTGATGCATCAGTGAACTGGTGGCCATAGGTACCACGTAAAATCCCATGCACTACTTATTTGATCATGCAGGGGCCCTCCATGCCTCTGGGTCCTCTGAATCATTCTAACCTCTCTNCCCCCCCCAATATGGCGCCCCTGCTTCCATTTCAGTACTAGCTAGGTGTAGCATTCTATGTTTTGTTGAGCCTTACCAGTAAATAAATCCTAGGTATTTTTTTTCCTTCAGCCAGGCATCCAGGGAGAGTCAGATAGGCCCCACCGACCCCACAGGAGAGCCCAGCCATGGGGCCAGCCCAACATGCGCCTGGCCCAGGACACAGGTCCACCTCTGACCCAGGTGCAGGGCCCCACCCACAGTCCAGCACAGCAGGCCAAACCCAGCACAGGACAGGAGGAGTGACACATGACGAGCAGCCCGCATAGCACGGTGCCAGGAACCCGGAAGCCAGCCCGATCCACCCCGACAGCACAAACTGGCACCACCCCCAGAACCCCAAAACCTCCTGCAGACCCCAAGACCCCCCAGCACACCCAGGGCACCACCACAAGAGCATGAAAACCACCCAGGCCAGCTGCCCAACCACACAGCACCATCAGACCAGAGGGGCCAACCCGATCTAAAAGGACCAAACCACCACCTNGCCCAACCACACAGCACCATCAGACCAGAGGGGCCAACCCGATCTAAAAGGACCAAACCACCACCTCGTCTCATGCTAACGCTTTACTAAGAACAACAAAACAAACAGTCTCTGATGGCAAAGAGATGATAATGAGCTGCAACCTGGATCTGCAACGCAGGAGAGAAATGTTAGCGATCCAAAAAGAAAAAATCATAATCAGATTGCCATGTATCAACCAATCATCTGCTAGACAAATGATGTCATAGCAACACGTTCTGACGCCCAAGCAGCACAGTGCAGTCCAACCACCAGGCGTCAGCAAAACCGACTGATCAAGTCATCATCCTGTGGGAAGTTTTTTTCCCAAAATCATAAAGTTGGTCATCATTTTGGAATCAGGTGAAAAGGAAATTTCGTGATGCACAAAACCAGCAACAAGTTCTCTGCCATGGCACATGACCATAAGCAGAACAATGCAATGGTGAAAGGTTCTGGTGGGGCTATTGGACTGACTGCCAATCCAGGAGAACTGAGATGCTGGCTGGTAGCAGGGCCAGAAATTACCAGGATCACTACAGAGTTTGAGCAACAGGCCATAAGACAACAGCATGGTGCTCATGATACTGGACACCATCACCATAACCAGCAACCTGGAGTGCAAGCAGCGTTCCTGAAGGAGATTAAGGCACTTGTGACAATGCTGGAAGAGATGTGGAATCCATTTCTAGAACACAGCCAAGACCTACTACTCATTGCCATGACAGAAAGGCTAGAACAGTGTACAACACCTGTCACTCAAACAATTCCAAAGAACAAGTCGGCACTGTTCAGTAGGTCACCGGTCAAGATTTAAGTCAAAACAGAAGACACAGCTCACAGCACTGTAGTCTCTTTTCAAGGCTGTACAACTGTCAAACATGAGATGGAGACATCTTCAGTTTCTTCTCCCATGAAATCCAGGCAGCCCTGCCAGCTCTGTCAACTTGGAAGAAAAATTCAGATTGGAGTTCAAGCAGATCTACTTCGCTGCCTGGAATCAGAGCTGCTTGAAAACAATAGTGTGCCTGTGCAGAACGACCAACGCAGTGTCTGACTCTCCCAGTCCTTCACGCTTCCACCGGGTGTGACACTGTCTGCATTCGCTGGCAGAGGAAAGAAGACTGCCTGGGAAATCTTGAAGTCTTTTCCAGAGGTGAATGATGCTTTTCTATGCATGCCAGGTGAGGTCAGTGAAGGATCAGTGTTACTGCTAGAGCGACTTGTGGTGCTAATGTACGACCGAACCAGTGAGAATGCGGAAGTGAATGATGCCAGGAAACTGTTCTTCACACAGAAGTCTAGAACTCTAGAGAGCATTCCTCCAACTCAGGCAGTACTCAAGCAGCACATCAAGCTCAGTTGCTACCAGGCCAATTATTGGAACCAGGCATTGGTCCCTGGAACCAGAGATGCCAGAGTCATCTGACTGGACAAAGAAAAACAACTGGGTGGCAGCCGCTTTGGACTGAAGCATCACAATCATGCCATGAATTGATCCGCTGTCGCTGTGAGAAAGGGTGCACTGGACGGTGCAAGTGTGCCAACGCTGCGTTCAAGTGCAGTGCACATGCTTCTGTTCTGGTGACTGTCAGATTTTGATCATTACATCATCATCATCACTATTAATATACCATTAAAACTGACTAGCACCACAGGTCTATTCTGTTAATTGTTTGTATTATTCTTATCCCTATAGTGTCAAACTGGAAGCAAAGTTTCACTATTTTGCATAGGTCCAATCCAGTGTCCAAGCTATTAGCAAAACAATGTCCAAAAGTAAAAGTTTTTAATGTAATTTGGCCTTGAGCTTGATCTAAATGCATTTTCTTGAATTCTGGCAATATCAAAAGTATCACCACATGAATGGGCATCCCCAGCTCAGCTGGAAATGACCCCTTAAATGTTTTTCGTTCCAAAATTAAACACATTTGAGCACTAGACCCGGGGGACTGGTGGCCATCTTGGATTTGACCTCTCACGGTCCACAGAGGTCAAATCTGCCTCCACATCTGAAAATAAACATTATGGCATGCACCATGTTAGAAATCTCGTGCTTTTCTCATAAAATTCACAATTGTTGAGGTTATCTCCGAGTCTAACAAGGAGGGCGACGAGAAAACAAGATACGTGCATGTGCGTTTTAGATCCGAGAGATGCTCATTCTGGGCTCATGCGTGTGTTTGTGTGTGCGTGTGCACTCAGTAATTGTGTTTAGAACAAACAAACAGTAGACAGATGCTGAACTGTGATCATCAAAACTCCATCAGACTGATGGGAGCTTCTTTAGGTTGTAAATGACATCATATATGAAATATGTGTGGAGTTTTAGCTTCCTGTATGTTCGTGATTTCACATTCACCGATGGATTTCCTGCTCAGTGTTAGCGGCCACACAGTTTGAGAACCCGTGGTGTAAACACTGAAGAAGTGGAGACTTAAAGAAGTCAGACTGGCAGCAAATCGTTTCAACCTTTATTAAACAGCTTGCAAGAGATAAATATTACAAAGTTATTTCCTCCAAAATTAGCTTATTATTTTTTTTTTTTATTGATGCATAATCGTCAATCAACTGGCAGTAATCAAACAGCGTTTTCTTTTTTTGAAGACCGTTAAATATCACGTATGTGCAAAAGGTCAGGACTGAATGAAAACATTTCTTCTCATTAACGTTTATTTGTAATATTGTCAAAAAAGAAATTCTTCATTCTTCAGTTAAATTTTAGAGTTTATAAAATGATTTTCTGCATCAGCGATAACAGAAGATAAAGCTGGAACATACGTGTTGTAACGACAGGAAACGTGATCATTGTTCTAGATGGTTCCATGCGAGCTGAGTCATCAGTTTAACATGTGAAGAGAGCCATGTGCAGAACAACACGGATCGCTACCGGTAAGTGCTTCAATCAGCCAAAAATCTGAACGATTTTCATACTTTATTTTTCACTGAGAACAAACGTGTGTGTTAGCGTGTCCTAAAGGAGCATTCCCATGTTTTTCACCTTTCAGCTCAACACTTTTCATTACTGCCAAACAGATCATTTTTAAATTTATAGCATTTCAGTTTGACACAACATGATGACTGCTGAATCAATGAAAGTCCAATTTAAAATCACTGAGAATGATTTAACATAAAAACGATTTGAGGTTAAAAACACCGACTGCTCCTTTAAGGAGGGTGGAGACATTAGTGATTGACAGGCCTGTTTGCTCAGTTTGAATCTTACAAAAAACTTTTAAAGTGCTTTTATCTAAAACACGTTCAGAGAATTTTCCTGTAACAAAATATTTCAGGTTTCAGAAAGTTTGTGTACCGATTTCCCAAAATCCCACGCTCCATCTGAACCAATCAGCACGCTCCTGCCCAAAAACAAACGAGAAGAATCCCGACCGCTTCGCACATTTTTACACAATAATACACAGTGATCACAAAACGAAATGACAAGCTTCACGATATTCATGGCTTTTTGTTTGTTTTCTACACAATTTACAACATTTATGTCTGTTTTCAGTTCAGCCAGGAAATGCTTATGTACAATAATTATTACTTCAAATATCCATAATCAATACTTTTATTCTTAGATGGCAGGAGAAACTAAATAAAGAAAGAAAAGAAGCTGCAGAGGATAAAAAGTAAAAATAAGACAGTAAAATGTTAAAATCCAACATCAGAGGGAAACTTCCTGTAGGACTAAATGTTTCCATGTGACATGTATGATGGTAGGTAGTATCATCATGTTACCGCGTCCTCTCATCTGATTATTCATAAAACCGCCAGGCTGTGCACGCGTCACACATCAGAGGTCAGAGGTCAGATCAGCCAAGTGTAGGAATCAGATCAATGAAGTGGAAAACTCACTAAATGACATTATTAACAGGAACACGTTTGAGCAAACCATGTTTCCATGTCTGTGTGTGTGTGTGTGTGTGTGTGTGTGTTAGGAACGCACCTCAGATACAGGTTCTACCATTATTATGTTCCATCTTCCCACAATGCTTTGCTGACGTGACGTACAACCTCTGATGGAGGATGCAGACGTGACGTGTTTGTGGCGTGTTTTGTGTCATACAGCAGAGACGCGGTGCACGGGACGCTTCAATACAGACATTTCATATCAGGCAAAGAGTCAAACCATGAGCAATGCCACACGTGAGTCTGATCACGCCGCTGACATCCCCGCCACACCGGCACCAATATGACTTCCTGTCAGCTTTTATTGATAATATTTCAGAAGAACATAAACGCATCATTCTGACTTCACAGTGCTCACAAAGTCACTTTCTGTTTGAAACAGAAGGTATTGATCACGCTGATCAGGAAGTATTAAATCACTGAAGTTAAAATCTGATGACTTTCTAAAGCAGCTTTGACCTGTCAGGTGACTTCCTGTCAAACTCTGTGACAGAATGAGCTCCGTGTCTGGTATTTCACAACTCCTGTCAAAGTGAAACATAGTGTCACCATGGAAACAGCCTGCTGAGCGAACCTTTAGTGCTCCCACAGGATGAGGAAGAGGAGGATCTGCTGCTTCGTCCCACTGCCGACCTCTAAAATCTCTCAAACCACCTGAAGAAAAGCTCACCTCATTCTGAAATCAGCAGCACGATGAAACTTCCTCACTGTGCAAATACCAATAATCAACCTCATTGTTTCCACGGTTACGTATGATCAAACTGTCCAGACAGCAGGTCAAAGGTCGTCCGTACAGACACCAATGCAGCAGCGTGTTCAGGTTGCTTGTAAACGTGACAACTGCGACTTCATGTTGGATGAAACTGTTGGTTGACTCCAGCAGCAACCGGACCTCAGGGACCGGAACGTTTTCTGCTTTAAAAAAAAAAACATTTTTCCAACTGGAAATATGCAAAGTGCTCCTCTGCAGCGAGGCGGCGTGTGTGCATAGCTCACACAATGATTGATCCATGTATAGTCGCTTCCTGTATCTATACATCATCCATTCACACGTTTTTAGCGTGTCGATTATTATCGTCTCCGGGGGCGAACACCTCTCAGGTACGCCACCGCTTCATCAGGAGACGCCGCAAAAACATAAAGCAGAAAATAATGTGAAACCAAAAAAGAAGAAGAAAAAGAAATTTTGTTTTCTACATACAGAATCTGGAGTTTGGTTGCACTGAATATGAAACTTCCAGCTTCAGATGAGAATCCTCTCCACACGCCAGGACACGCGTGACAGGGTTTGTCTCTGCATATGGGTTAGTCAGCATGACCATGAGGGCACTGAGGGACAATCAGGGGACAAAGCGCTGCGGTCTGTGGATGAATGGATGAGCTCCATGCTTACTGCAGTCTGTCCTGATGAGGACACGTAGGTCCTGTGTACATCCGTGTAGCAACCATGTAACAGGCTGATGTTCATACATGAGTCAGCTTTCATGGGGAATGGTTGGAGCAAACAAAGTTTTCAAAGACACTGATCACACGGGATTCTCAGATCAATACCTTTTCCGTCTTTCAGGTTTTGGTAAGGTAAGCGTGTCAAACCCTCGGCTGCAGCGCAGCGTGTGGGCTGTAGGTGGCGCTCTGGGATGAGATGATGAACGGTTAAGTGCTCTATTCTCACCCTGGACTCTTCATCCTCCTCCCCTCTCCTCTTCCTTTCTAACACTTCCTTATTCCAGAAGAACCAACCTAACGGCTAGCCTGAAGGCTACTGAACTTTATGTTGCATAGCAACTAGAATGATGTCACACTATGCACCCTGTGACTTCCTGTTAGTGACTTCCTGTTAGTGCTCATGACCAAACTTCCTGACTGAGCAAGAGGAGAAATCCTACATGAGCACGTCTGAAAACAAAACTTAAAAAGAGAAAAAAAGAGTAAAAGTAAACAAAGTAAATGCTTTTATAATGATAATAATGGAATTACATCAATGCTGACAACAAGTTTCACTACAGCAAGAAAAGGTGATGCACTGACTGCTTCCTGTCTTTGTCAAAGTTTAGGGTGGGTTAACGTGGGTTTAAGGTGGGTTTAAGGTTGTTTTAAAGGACCATACCACCCATTTTGCATGTTTGAGCCTAATATATTCAATTTTCATATATGTTACGTTACTGACAATCATTTCCCAAAGGATAAAACCGTATTTCAGCTTTCCTGATATTTTGCAAAATCTCTTAATCTTTCAAAATCAAATATTGAAGTGATACACCCACCTTAAAAATCCATGTTTCTCCTGCTAATAGTTACGCAGCCTTATGAAGTCACGGTCCTTTAAATTTTTCCATAAACACAGGTCTTCTTTTGGGACTATATTCCCCGGTGGAGGCATACATTCATTCCACACTTTTTATTGCGCTTAAACACTAAAATTACATAACTTCTAAAAAAACCTGAATACACGTCTTGTTGGTGATGATGGATTACCTATCCCAAGAACGTTTCCAGTATCAACAAGTTGATTTTAATAGCAGAATGAACTGAAACCAATGGAGGTCTGGAAGGTAGGAAAAACATTTTTAATTCACCGTTCCAGTAGTATGCTTTGGGAAATGATTGTCAGTAATTGTCAGTAACGTTACATGTGTGAAGATTAAACATAATAGGCTCATACGTGTAAAATGGCTGGTATGGTCCTTTTGAGGTTGGTTTACGGTGGGTTTAAGATTGGTTTAAGGTGGGTTTAAAGTTGGTTAAGATGGGTTTAAGGTGGGTTTAAGGTAGGCACTGCATGCGATGGGGGCTGAATGTCGGCTGAGCTGGGAGTGTGTGGGTGTCAGAGGCCTGCGGGGCTTATTTCTGTCCGGTGATGGACTGCGATATGGAGCGAGGTGGGATCATGTCCAACAGGTACTCCCTCTGACGGTCCGCTAAGCTCGAGCTCTTATGGGCTCCGACTGCTGCTGGGTTCAGGTAGGCGATGTTTAACCCTGAGGAGAGACAGATTGACAGGCTGCTTCAACATATGACATTTAACACACGTGTACAGGGACGGAGACAGAATCAGTAAAGCATCAGGGACGGGGGTCAGAGTGAGGGACAGGATCAGGTTTAAGTACCAGGGATGTTGTAGAGCTGGCGGCGGCTGTCGTGCTGCAGTCTGCCGCTGCTGCCTGCGGCGCTGCTACAGTGCTTGGCGCTGCTCATTCCCATCAGGCTGCTCGCCACAGACAGCTGGGACGCCTGGGCGAAGTTGGACAGGACGCCTCGTGCTGAGCTGGACAGGCCTCGCTGCAGAGACGCCTGCGGCTGAGGAGCCTGGAGACAGAAGGATGTGTGTGAGGATTAACCTGCAGTGGAAATGTGTATCCGTGTTTAGTGTGTGTGTGTGTGTGTGTGTGTGTGTGTGTGTGTGTGTGTGTGTGTGTGTGTAGGCCAGGATCATTATGGAAAAACATGATCTTTGTGCTTTGGATCCATGTGCATTTTTATCACATTTATGTTTGTCTTAAATGGAATAAAGTCAAATCAAATATTAATCAAATAATCAATCGACAGGTAATGCAGCGTGATAATGTGTTATTTAGCTGATTGTAATGTAAGAATATCAAACATTTGCTGTTAGCAGCTGAAAACACAACAATAACACGCTAAGAACATGGCTTCATCTGACATAAGATTAAACTTTAGGTGCTGTAAGTTGTACAACTGCTAAAGAATTCATTTCTCATCTGCAGACGTCATGTGAAACCCGCGTGCATGCACCTGACGCAGAGCGTGATGTCGGATCATGCTGTCGGTCTTGGAGGCGTTGGGGCCGCTCGGGGCCGAGCTGGGGGACAGCGCCGCCTGCTGCTGCAGCCGCTGCTCAATCTCCTGACACGGAAACACAACAACATCACAATTACACATACATGTTTCTGTGACTCGAACTAAACTTCTCTACCTCACGATGCTTTTCTTTGGCGCCAGATCTTAAACTGACCACATCTACACACGTCTTCAGCACAGCACAAAGCGACAGAATCACTGTTTACCTGCAGAAAGTGGCATCAGGTGGAAACTCGACACGGCTCCCAAACTTACAGTTTTTCCTCAAACGTTTTGGCTCAATTCTCAAATGAGAATTATTTTTTTCAAAACAATAAGTTCAAATCTCTGAACAGTTCGTTTCTTGTTCACACCAGATTTCAATTCCTTATTCATGTAAGCAACTTACACGTGTTTTGACGCATGTTAAAAGAGTAAGTACAATTGTCTACAATTCACAGTAACTATGTGTTACATGCAGTGGTGTGCAGTCAGGGCCGGCAAAGCCTTTCTCTGCTGGCCTAGAGATTGTCAGAATCATCAAATTATGTTTTTATAATTTAATATATATTTCATTAATGTTATATGTATTTTACAAAGCTCGTTCCCATCAGTTTTATTATTAACGTCATTTCATCACTACGGTACTCTCTCCCTCATTTGCGCTGCTTCCAGTGCAGCTCATAGAAATTAGAGCTTTTATCCAATCAGATTTTCCACCTGTGCTGTCTCCGGGTAAAAAAATCTAGCCTGAGGCCTTCAGAATCTCCAGTGAATCCCCTCTGCTATTCAAGCAAATGGGACGATGTTGTTGATTGTCATATTCTTTAACCAATCAGATTTTGAGTTTGCCATGTTGGGCGTATTCTTTTACACGTCAGGGCCTTCTAGCTGGCCTTGGCCTACGTCATCAGAGTACAGCATTATGCTAACAGCTAAACAGCCTGCCAGAAATTCATCAGAAGAAGAAGAGAGCCGGTTAGCTTAGCTAACTCAAGTAAACCTAGCTAGCACGTAACGGAGCATTAATGTTTATTTAAACTTTCTTTCTTGACGTTTAGATTTTTAGATGTAGTGCTTTAGATTTTTTGTTTAGATTTTTACTTAGTCCTGTTGTTTTTTAACGCACAATGGCTGAAGGAGGAGAAGAAATGGATTTACAATGCTTTTTTTCACATTTTGGAACTGAAACGCACCGATAATGTACAGCCGTGTGGTTAAACTCTTTCTAAAGACAGAAAGGAGGATGGACTTTGTCTTCAGATGATGAGCAGCTTTGGTAAGTCTGATGGATTTTTATGTGGCTGGAATCTGTGGAGAAGCCTGTTGAATCTGATTGTGTTATTTGTGTTTTACAGCATTTTTGCTTACTTGCTGGTCGTATGAGTAAATTTGATGGTTGTTGTGAGTTTGTTCTTGTTTCTTTGGTAATGACACTAATTTAGGCTATGCCATGTTTATATGTGATGCAGCATCCTGTCATAATGCGTAATAATGCTACATCCTATTCATGTCTCTGCAGTTAGTGTGTTGTAACTGTCATAGGTGTTGATCCTCCTGTTAAATCACTTTATTCCACTCGATAAAGGTTACTGTCACTGTGAATATGGCTGGTTACGTTGAATAACAGCAGCATATAGTCCTAGTGTCATGCTGAGGTTATTAGAAGGTGGTTTAATTGCAGGAGGATCACACTGAAGGCCTAGGTGTAAAATACACGGCCCGCCACTGTGTACATGGTTGCTGATCAAAACTAATGAGTTGATTAAATATCAAACTCTTCACAACTTCTAAACATTCTGTCATGNGCTGATCAAAACTAATGAGTTGATTAAATATCAAACTCTTCACAACTTCTAAACATTCTGTCATGGTATGAGCATCACATGCAACATGATCCATTCAGTTATCAGACTGTCACACATACATGATGTATGTTCCAGACCAACAACAGTGACAGGATGTCCACCAAGAAGACGGGAACTTGTAGCGTTACTGTCAGCAGGTACAATTTACTGTTTTTTTTTTTTGTATGGATGTCATTTTGTGGCAAATTTTCTGTTCACTATATATGACTTTACATGTAAGAAATATGTAAAAATGGACATGCAAATGTGAATTTCCTGTTTACATGTAACACATTTCTACAAAGATAAATTTACTGTGTACTAATGTGCATATCCTTTTTTCTGTGTACTACAGTACTGTACAGTATTGACTTTTCCCAGTAAACTGTTACCTGCTGTTGAAATGTTATCTACAGCATTCAGAGACAAAACAGACATTCATGTATCGTACAGTAACAGTCAGTAACAACAAAAAGTACAACTAAACTGACATTTGTACGTTGACATTTGTACATTTGTACATTGACATTTTGGGTGAGTTACTACATTTTGCAGACGTGCAGCAGAGTTGTGACGTCATGTAAAACAGCTGACAAACACAGTTTAGAGAATGTTAAGACTGTTTCATAAAATGAGCCAAAGCGACGGAGAAAAGCTGTAATGTAGCTTCAGTTCTGACCAATCAGATCACAGCTTCGCATGATCTAAGCATGACGTGACTCGTGAAGCATTTAAAGCACATCCTGTATTTCAGAGTTAGCAGAGCTGTTAAAATGATCCTGACAGGAAGTTGCCTGCTCCAATGCCAATGCAGATTTAGTATGCAGTATTAACATGTTACCATGGAAACACACTGTCAGACTAACATTTACTGAGCCCATACAAAACATCATCAATTTTTATTTAAACCACTAGGGGGCATAATCAGCACAAGTGTGATGTAATAACAGGACACAGTCTCATGTAACCATGACAAACACTACCAAACATCTGACAGGTGTAGTGTGACTTTTAAGAACTGGATTATTTTATTCCTCTCTCCCTTCCTCCATCTCCTTATCTCCAGCCTCTCACATATAGCTTACACAGGCCATGTTAACATGACACCCTCTCTGCACACATCTGTGATCAACCTTTCATCAGAAAACGTTCAGTACATAACACTAAACAGCAGGAGAAACTCAATTTAAACAACCAGTACCATGGCAACAGGAGTTATCATGCCAAAAGAGATGCTGCAAACCATTCACATCCTCACTGAAAAAAACTGAAGTTGACCCTTTTAGATGTTACATATAAAAATTTAGCCTTATTTAACTGATTTCAATGTCTTATTTTGTTCTGCTCAGTATTTTTGAGTTTGAATTATATCTCCCAGAGCTTCTAACATTCTAATTTTATTTAATTAAAAGCAACTAGAAAATATAGTCGCAAGCGGCAAAAAGCAGGGTCCACGCATCTGCGACGACTCGAGTGATTCAGTTTTTGCAGAAGTCGTGTTTGCAGATACTCGCCAAGTTTGGTGACAACAGCCCTAATCATTCATGAGATATCGCAGTTTTTGTCGACTAAGCCACGCCCACTCAACTTTGGCAGCCAATTGCAGCAAAACGGTAAAGAATATCAAAAAATGAAGAAGTAACTTTTTTTCGGCTGTGGTTCAGATGTTGTATCTGTAAAGTTTCATGTCAAATGAGTCAAAATTGTAGGAAGAGCAGCAAAAAACCAGTTTTGGACAAAATTCAAAATGGCAGAAACATAAGTTGGAAATGGGCGTGGCTTACATGGATGGATGCATCTTAGCCCAAGGAATACAGAAAAATAATCATTTTGATTGTACATATACAGTATGGGTTCAGAAGTTATTGATGAAAGTTTACCATGGGAGTTATAGCGCCCCCATCAGGTCGGTTGGTTGAGCTACATTTACTCAAAAATATTGAGCCAAACTAACTAAATGTGTCTGTTTGGAATGACGAAGGAAACTGAAGTGAAATGTACTCCATTTGTTTTAGCTAAAACTACAAATTTAATTTCACTGAAATTACTTATAAATACACTGTAAAGAATTACTGTAAAATTACGGCCAATTCCTAACAGTAATTTACTGTTCCTCTCAAATACAATTAAATACTGTAAACTGTAAACTTTGATGCTTTCCAGTACTAAAACAACGACAGATTAAGATTCACAGTATACTACTGAACAGGTTCAACAGTACGCTACTGTACAACATTACAGCATGTAACAGTATTTTTTCTGGCAGCAATAAGTTTCTGAAGAGACACAAGAACCTCATGGATGCATCAGCATGGTGTATTTATCATTCATCCTGCTGTCTGGAGTCAAACTAAAAGGTCAGTGAATTCATACTAAAGACATAACACCAAATCTGTGCATCTGGTTACCCAGCTGATGAATTGTTTAGTTTTTGACAATTTATTTTCACTTAAAAGACACAGCCTAGCAAACACCTAGCTAGCACAATAGTAGACTCGTTTGAATTTCCAGCGCTGTATTGTTTATGAAAGCTTGTGTGTCTCAAAAATTATTTTCTTTTATGGTAATCTTTTTTCTCTTGAGTTCATCTACACTTAATTAAGACTAATGTTAGACCAGCTTAACATTAGTAAGCATTAGCTAGCTAACAGTACACTGTAAAACACAACAGCCCTCTTTAGTTATGTGAACTTCTTTCTTCTCTTTAACTCAAAGAATCATGGTAAGTTTTGGATGTTGCACTCAATTCTCTAAGTTTTACAGAAACTGAACTTAAAATCATTTGTTGTCTTGACTATTGAAAGTTCAGGACTGTTGTCAGTGTTCATTCAACTTACTTTTTTAAGTTATCAGGTTTAAAAAAAAAAAAAAAGGGAAATCAAAAAAAATTAAGGCGCCATGAATTTTTAGCTGGGAAACTCAGCTTTGCCATATCATTGCACCATGAAATGTAGTACAAAGCAACTTAAGATAATCAATAAATGTCGTAAACACATATTTTGGTACACTGTAAATCCCAATAGTACACTCCACTCAGAAAAATAAAGTAAGGAATACTCAAAAACCTTGTAAAAGTTAATACAACTTAAAATCTGTAAGAATCTTTAAGTACTGTCAACTATTGCAGGAGTTTAGGCTGGTTTAGAGTACTAATGATCAATTGATTTGATTAAATAACACACGACTCTGCTCTGATTCTCCCAGCATGTCTTGCAGCATTGTTACATGCTGTGAGTTCTAGTTCTGTTGGAAATATTTCTGTTGTAATTATCTGTTATAATCCTTTTTGTGAATGTTGTAACTTTGTGTAAGTTTATTTGTTGCTGTAGTATTTTGAGTTGAAATGCTTTCTACTTTTTGGTGTGTAACCATCAGAGAGCGTGTGTTTTCTGTTAGTGACCTCCCTGCTGCATTCTGCTGTCGGGTTCTGATTATATCACCCTCTTGTTGTTGAAGCTTTAATAAGCTTTAACTGAGGGACTTTTCACTCAGCAAAATGTTTTACTTTGTTCACTGAGAAGTCTTCCTCTACACTCTTTACACACTGATAGGTGTGTGAGCAGGNTTTTACTTTGTTCACTGAGAAGTCTTCCTCTACACTCTTTACACACTGATAGGTGTGTGAGCAGGGCATACCAGCAAAATGGCATTCGATGCTCAGTGAACTACCCCTGCATAAATAAAGGTTAAATTAAAAAAAAAAAAAAAGNAAAAAAAAAAAAAAAGTAATAAAATGCAGTTTTGGGTAACCCTGATTCTGAACCTGTTTTTAAATAATTTTAGTTTTAATTGATTTAAACTTAAAATAAATTACTTGGCTTAACTTGGTTTATTTAAGTAGCAATAGCACACTATATCAGTATGCAACCAAAAATATGTAACTCAGGATTAAGTAACTTACTTGAGTACAGTAAACTCAATTTTATTGAATTGAATGAAAGTATAATTATTAAGTTTTTTGAGGTAATCGGTTTCCACAAATTTTTTGAGTAGAATGAACTAATTTGGGTTTACAGTGCAGGAATTTACATTTACTTGACCTAATGCAGTAGGTTTTCTCTCATGGATAATGACAAATAATTAATTGTTTTAACTAAGATAATCAAGTCAAATCAACTATTGTTCACAAGTTGGATCAACTTTGACAACTTGAAATAACAAATTGACACAATGCAAAGGTAGTATAACTTATTCAACTTAAGTTTTTCAATTGAAACAGAGATTTTTATGTTGAGCTTATGTTTTTAAGTTGAACCACCCTGAAATGCTTTACAGTGGGGTTATTGTAGCTGAGCAACTAAAACCAGCTACAGATGTGTCAGAGCTCATGTATGATCTGCAAAGACCAGACCAGAAATGATGCTGTTTGTTTCAGACCTACAGCAACATATTAGCTGATGTGGACATCTGTGGACTCATGGCTACATACCTAATGCATCTTTAAATGTCTCTGCTCATTATGAGTTCGTGATGGATATTCCTGTGTTGTGTATCTTGTAACGTTCTACTGTAGAATGAAGGAGTAACTGGGGGGTATTTCAGGCAAAAAGAAAGATGTCCAGTCTGTCCTGTCCAGGGTGAGGACACTGACCTGACTCTACATCATCCAGCTGATGGCTGACTTTGCTGAGAGAAAGGAAGGACTGATACTTCATGCTAATGTAAGTTTAATTGTCAAACCTTTTTCCTACGATTAGAATATACCCTAATGCTATCTTTACTTTGTCCATGCTTGATAGGTGTCCACCATTGCAGCAGGTGTTGAGAGCACCCAGGCACGACCCACCAGTCCTCAGTCTGATGTATATGCAATTTAGAATATTCTGTGAAGCACTCAATGTCTGTTGAATCTTAAATGCCAGTCTTACTCTAACTAAATTAATTCAATGGTGTTCAAACTGTGTTTCTAGATGCTTTGTTGGGATCAACCTCGAGAGNACTAAATTAATTCAATGGTGTTCAAACTGTGTTTCTAGATGCTTTGTTGGGATCAACCTCGAGAGAGGAACAAAGGCCAGCCGGTGAAAGACCATGTCTAAGAAGACAAGGAGGCTCGTCCAAAAGAAGGTCTCACTGTCAATCTGCATGTCGCCACACTTTTAAAAAACTTCATGATGTTTGAGGGGACTTTAAGGGGACTTTATACAGTTTTGGTATCCCTTTCTGCTCTTTATGTCTCTGTCTTTGTGTATGTGCCTGTGCTCCATCCCCCCCCAGTGTTTTCATTGGGTAGCACTTTGTGCATACTAATACATAGTGATTTTTTTGAAATTCTATAAAAACATATTTTCTGTGTTAAATAAATGTTCAATTTAATTACCTGCCATTTGTCCTCATTTTTTTTTGTTTTTTTTTTTGTGATAGCAGTTGTTTGGGTTTTGTATTTTTAATTGTAAAATTCAGCAGCATGTTTAGTAATATTGATATGGATTAAATCAGGGGCTCCTCAAATACAAATCTTAAAGCTCCACAAAGAAAATTTTCAATTAAAAAAGAGGTACGTTTATTTAAGTCAGTCTACCCAGGGTCCTAATATTTTGTTTTTTCAAGTGGGCGGGGCAGCGGCAGCTGGGGTGCTGACGAAACTAACTACGCTCTCAGGCAGATATTCTATTTCACTTTTCAGCGGAGAAAATGGAGAATTTTGACTCATTGTATCGCAGCGATGTCTCGAAGGAAATACAAATAAATACATATGAAAAGTATAATTTGCTCAGAGTCCGAAGAGAGTTGTGGTTCAGTCCGGATCCGGACTCCGGAGTCTGGATTGCGGATGACTGGACGAAAGTAGCTTAACAAATACCATAAGAAACTGTTGATAGATTTCGGTAGAAAGTGTAGAAATACAGCAGAAACCGTTTATTACTGCAGTTTTACTACAGTAGCATACCCTCAAGCTCACATTCTGCAGTAGAGAACTGTAATGAATTTAGCAGTAACAGAATGTTGATATAAGTTACAGTATACAGTATGGCTGTTGTAAACTAACAGTATAATTCTGGCATCTGTGCCAGTAGTTTACTGCAGTTTTACAGGGAAATTTCTTAGAGTGTATTAAATATAGTCAACTTAAAAATATATAGACAAATCTAAATACATTTATTTTGTGCAACCACAACATATAAAAATTAAGTAAATTCAAAGTAGAATTTTCTTCAGTGCAGAGCACATGTAAACATGCTTACCTTTTAAACTTCTCTCTCTTTAACTAAGGATGCCATATTTCACATATGCTATGCTCTTTTACCAGTCCTCTCACCTAAGGACTGTGAGTCCATTACATTACGGATCGAGACTCTTCCAAACATGAACTTTACTGAAAATTACATTTAACATGAGACTGAAAATGGATTTGAGACTGAGAATCAAGTTAACCTCTCTCTCTCTCTCTCTCTCTCTGGTCTAAAGCTGTGGAATCTTATTCTGTGTTTACTTTATGTTAGATGTGTTCATGTTACTTATTTACGTTAATTCATGAATTGAGTCACACAAGTGTTATATTAATTTGATCTATGTCTGAATTCACAAAGCAACCTTCTCTAGCCTGTACAGACTGTGTACGGTCATAGTGCCACCCCTTGGTTGTTTGAAGTAACTACACGTTGGAAAAAACCGTGCTGTCTATCAACTTTAATTGGTTATTTTATGTTTGCAATCTTTGTAATGTTATAGTAACTTAGTAATAGTTACATACGGGTCATTTGATTTCCACATTAGAGACTTAGAATTTGTAGTAAACTAGGGAGCCCCTTAGGGGTCATGTGTGGAAAAAAAAGTGGGTTAAAAAAAAAAAAAACAAACCGACACCCCTAAGGGGACATGGAAGAAAAAAAATGTGTCGGAGGTTAAAAAAAAAAAAATAAAAAAATAAAAAAAATAAATGAGTTGGAGTTTAAAAAAAAATTTTTTTCCCTCTTAGCTTTGTTTCCTCGTTTTTTTCTCGTTTTTTTTCCCTCGGTTCTTTTTTCTTTTCTGAAACGTACTAAAAATGGGTCAAAACTACAGCACATGCTACAAGCTGTTTTGCTGCTGTTTGAGTTAAGTCAACTCTCCTAAAAGAATTAACCATTATAAATGCACAAAAATACACTGTTGGAACTGCCAAACACTAGAACGTTGTCAAAAGTAGTGACTTTATTCACTGACTTGTTTTTTTTTATCGGAACTTGTAGTGGGTAGAGTCACAGACACGTTAGCTGCTAGCTAGCATTAGCATTTACCTCATCAGAAATCGTTCCTCAAACAGTAACAAAACAGCTCCGTTGCTGCACCGTAGCTTTGACCTATTTTTAGTACGTTTTAGGAGGAAAAAAAAAAAAAAANAAATATAAGTTTTTTTTAACCTCCAACTGATTTTTTTTTTTTTTTTAAACCTCCAACTAATTTTTTTCCTTCCATGTTCCCTTAGGGGGCATTGATTGTTTTTTGTTTTTTTTACCCACTTTTTTTTTTCGACATGACCCCTAAGAGGGTCCGTAGTAAACCCTTATTAGTTAACGAANACCCACTTTTTTTTTTCGACATGACCCCTAAGAGGGTCCGTAGTAAACCCTTATTAGTTAACGAAATAAATGGTACTTGTATGATGTGATTTTACGTGTAACACTGCATTATATGTAACCTGATTATGTTATATCATATGTATCATGCTTGACAATGGAAAATGGGTGGATAATTAGTGGATGGGTGGATAATTACCAATTTGAATAATTAGTATAGAAGCTGTTTTTCTTTCTTATTTCTCACATAACAGAAATCAGACGTCTCATTTGTGACGTAATGCAACTCTTTAATGTGCCGTCAGAAAGAACTGTCCCATTTGCCTCCTCGCCATATTCGCTCTGGCTTGTTTTGTAGTTTTATCCTTAAGTTAACCTCAAGTTTATTATTTAATCCTAAGAGTTAGTTTCCGTGTCGTCACAGCGGAGCTCGTTGGTAAGGAAAGCTCCGTCACTTCACCTGCCTGGTCACCGCCTGACAGCCATTAATCCCAGCTTCCTTTAGCAGGAAGGCTCGTTGTTTGACTCCATGGTGAACGACCGTGTGTCTGAACATCCATACCCGACCTTAAGGACTGTCTGAGGAAAGTTCTGGTGTGGGCTTTCATCAAGACAAGCCATGAATCCAGCCAGGATCCACATCTGTGCGAACCAACGTTCCAGATTCCACGGCAGCGGTGACTTTCCGCAACGTAAGAAATCCTGTCTTTGCCGATGCTGAAGTGATGCAAACTAACCCATCTTCTAATACTCTCTCTGTAATGAGTTAAGGAACGTCAACTAGAAATTAGTGCAGGATAGGATTTTATTTTGAAAATCCACTTCCACCAATTTCCCATTGCCAATTATTTCATTCGTACCGCATAATATCTACCTCATTTGTATGTTATTCAATTTTGCATGTGTACTAAATGTTAAACAGTGAAATGTCTCTCTGTTTGCCTTCTTCAGTCTGACAGACGTCACCAGATGGAACAAATTCATCCTTCAACAATCTTCCTCACATGTAACGTGACGTGGTGCTCCCTAACTGTTTTCCTCTTTCTTTTATGAAATCATAATTCTAACGTTATAACTTTATTCAACTTAATACTTAGTTGTTTACGCTACAAGTCTAAACGAGCTTTAATCAAACTGATTAAAGCTCATCATGTTTGTGTCTGAAAGCTTTAAACTAAATAATACAACTAAAAGATAACAGACACCTTACAGTATATTCCTCAAACAGTAGGGGCGTAAAGATGTACCGATTCTTAAGGCAGCGAATCAACTGCATCGATCCGACACATTAATAATTGATTATAATTGATTATTTTGCGCAATGTTAAACATTAAAAATAATTCTGGAGGCACGTTCCTCTTTAAAACACACTTGATACATTAAACACACCGCTTCTACGGTCCATGGAAGTACAGGCAACATGGAAGTACACCTGTGTTCCGTGTTGCTCCCTCACGACGCGCTGCAGCTCATCACCGTAACAAAGTGATGAGCTGCTGATGAATTCTTAACGTCAGCTCAGAGACATCTTCCAACATGAACGGAGAAAACGCTGGAACATACCAGAGTCTCTGCTGCTGGATGGAGACTGTTTGGTGGAAAATGCATGAGGTAGGATTCTCCTCACGCTAAAGTTTAGCTAAACATGCTGAAGGTTCGCTAAACAGAGTGCGTTCAGTCAGAGATGTTCTGCATGTTTACACGTGCACTGATTATTTGTATCACTATTCAGGCATGATGATGGTGGAATTAATAGGATTCTGCGGTTCACAGTTTAATATGAGGGAGAGTCCGCCAGGCAACACAAAGCATGTTCAGTACAGTAAAAACTAAAGATAAAAATAAACAAATCCAAATCGTACTAATCAAATCAAAATAATCTAATCTAATCATGGAGACAATTAAAGACTTCCTGATAAACCCATTCCTTTCCTAAATAATCAAAATCCTCGATTAGATGAGGATTTACACCCCTGCTGTTAAATATTAAATATTCATGTTGGCATTTTTGACTCTTCATACTGGCTAGCTTGCTCTCCCTGTTTAGTAATAATATAAAAGTTGATGTTCTGACATTCTACTTTGGAGTATTAAATACTGTATGTATTCCATTAATAGTTGTAATTAAGTTCCCATGGTCATATTTCTAAATGTTTCTCAGTGAAGTTAAAAGAGTTTTGAATTTAGATCGAATCAAATTGTGGTAGAAATGAAAAATTTCCAATGCATCGAATCGTTCCTTAAATAATCGTAATTGAGTTGAATTGCCATGGAGATGACACTAAATAGTCCTAATAAAGATGACCTGACCTCTGACCTGAAACCTCCACATTAGGCAGATTTAATAAAGCCTCAGTCCATTGGTCTAAACTTACTTTGTTGCATGCTTTAGACGTGTGGGACAAAACCTAGCGTTTTGGTGGAAAAAATGTAAGGGATGAATGTTATGTGTACAGTGAAAATGTGCAGGTGGTGCGAGCTGGAAAAAAGCAATGCATCATGGGAATTACAGACCTGCTCCTGCTGCAAAGCCTTCACAAAGGCGTTCTTCAGCCTGTTGGTGTGCTCCGCCTTCAGAGCCTTCTTCTGATTGGATGTCATGCACTGCTCACACAGGATTCGCCCGTTTTTCTCCTGCTTCCAGTGCGGGGTGAAGTCAGTTCTGCACTGGGCGCAGAAGAAAGGCTCCATGCGGGCCAGCGTGCCGCGGAGTTTACCTGCAGAGAGGACGTCACGGCAGAATGCTGAGCTCCTGTTCATATGCTGTGATCTGTGCACTTCCTGTAGTGAGTCTGTACACACACTTTACACTTCTTGTTATTCTTCATTTACAAACTGCATCCAAACTTTCTGCTCATCTTCCTTCAGTTTACAGGAGAGAAGAAGAAACGATTCACATGATTAAAACAAAAAGGAATAAACAACCGTTTGTCACCTCAAAACTTGTTTACCTTAGATACAAATCAGTCCAACACGTCAGACGTCTCTTAATATTCCCCAAAATGAATTAATATTCAAAAACGTCATCAATCTGCTGATCCTCATCACAGTCATCCACAGGTATGAATGTCTTCATTAGCTCAAATTTGTTAGAAACAAAAATAAAAACTTAAAAAACATTTTAAAAAGAATATAGCATTAGCCACAGGAAGTGGGGGAAAAACATTTTTTTTTTTTAATGAGTTAAACAACAAAAAATTAACGTGTTAATTTTCCCAGCCTGAATATACACAGATCACGTCATTAGTTTGTAATGAACTCAGTCTGGATGCTGCTGGTCTGGACCGCTCAGCATGGAGGAGCTAACACAGCTGCTGTCAGATGCTTCAGTATCGGAGCAGACCTGCATGAGGTGCTACCTGAATGTTTAGAGGGCCGTCTTCTCTCTGCTACCAAGAAAAGGGACTTGGCACTTTTATAAAACTGGAGACAGTGGCTCTGTTATGCACGGATTATAAAATACTTTCTATAGACTGAGGGACTGATTGGACTTAAACATGAACCAAAGCTACTGTATACCAGGAAGAACTATAATGGACAACCTTTTTCTGTTTTGTGAGTTAATTGATGTGTGTAATGTTTCTGATTTAAACCTTGGTATAATTTCATTGGCTCAAGAGAAAGCTTTTGACAGGGTGGACCATAGCTATTTATTTTCCACACGCGGGCTTTTGGGTTTGGTGATCGTTTTATATCATGGGTGGGGTTATTGTACAGTGGAGCAGAGTGNCGCGGGCTTTTGGGTTTGGTGATCGTTTTATATCATGGGTGGGGTTATTGTACAGTGGAGCAGAGTGGGTGGGGGGTTGAGTTGGCCTCTTCCTGTTGGGAGAGGAATTAGACAAGGTTGTCCTGTCTCAGGTCAACTGTACAGCCTGGCCATTGAGCCCCTACTGTGCAGGTATCAGCTTAGTGGGTTTTTTCATGCCAGGGTCATGTCATAGTCCTCCTTTAATAGTCTCCGCATGTGCTGACGATGTAAATGTTCTGGTAAGGGGTCAGAGAGACATCGAAGGACTGAGGGACAGTTTGAGGCTGTATGAGAGAGCATCCTCAGCAAAGGTAAAGTGGGGTCAGAGCGAGGCCTTCCAGGTGGGTCAATGGGAAGAGGAAGCAGTGCCTGCATTGCCTGGAGGTTTACAGTGGGGAAATAGGGGGTTACAGGTCTTAGGGGTGTATCTGGACACGGAAGGTTATCAACAACAGAATTGGGAGGGTGTGAGGGAGAAGGTGTGTGCGAAGTTGTCTAAATGGAAATGGCTGCTACCTCAGCTGTCATATAGGGGTCGAGTTCTGGTCACTTCGACGCTGTGGCACAGACTGACTGTCCTCTCTCCACCGAGAGGCTTCATTGAGGACATACAGCGAACCCTGGTGGACTTCCTCTGGTCAGGACACTGGATCAGTGCTTCAGCTTTGTACCTGCCAGTAGAGGAGGGAGGACAAGGCCTGATGGACATTTCTGCCCAGGTGATGGCCTTCAGGTTGCAGACTGCCCAGAGAATGTTATATCACCTGGGTGTGAGGCGGCTGGAAACAGCTGGGTTCTCCTGCTAAAAGCCGGACATCTGTGCTGCAGTAAGCAGCTGCTTCTGCTGCAGCTGGAGGAAGTCAACCTGACTGGACTAACTTCTTTCTGCTCCTCTGTCCTGGAGTCCTGGAGAATTCTAAGGATTACATCAGACCTTCTGCAGGAGGATGGTGGCTGTTTGAGGAGCCGTTGTTCTTCAGCAGCTTCATCAGAGCAGAGACNCTTCTGCAGGAGGATGGTGGCTGTTTGAGGAGCCGTTGTTCTTCAGCAGCTTCATCAGAGCAGAGACTCTGTCCTCAGTCTGAGATCTGCTCTCAGAGAGGTTGGATGTGTGAAGCTTGGCCACCTGCTGATACCTGTAGAGGTTCTGAAGCAGACCATAAACATCAGACCAAGACTGCTGTCCAGAATAGTGGAGGAGGCTATCAGATCTTTACCAGAAGGTCTGAAGGTCTTCATTTCAGAGAACCGTTCTCTTTCTGAACATTGGGATGAAGCTGCTGAATATGTTTTTCCTTCTCTGGATGTTGGTGCTAACGTGGGAGAGTGGCAGGAAGAGGAAGATCATCTCCTCTCTTTCACAACCCCACAGCTAGGCAGGCTTGAAGACGTGGGGAAAAAGTGCTCTTCTTCACATGTGTGAAGGTATGGAATCTTCAGTCACTTCAGGACATAACAGCGTTGAGGTGGGCTGAGTTTTTTGGTCCAAGCTCATCCCTGAAAGGCTGCTGGCGGTCCCTGTATAAGCGGCCCGTTGAGAAACGGGCAGCAGACCTCCAGTGGAGGATGGTGCACTGGGCGATAACTATGAAGAGACATAAAGCACACCTGGATCCTGATCATTGATCAGTTCTGTTCAGAGACTCTGACTCATGTATTTGTTCAGTGTTCACGTTTGGCGGCTCTGTTTGACTTGTTGAAGGGTTTAGTTCAGGGTTTAGGGGAGCAGTTTTCCTTTCAGTTGTTTATTTTTGGTCCAAAGTATTCAGCAAGGAAAGGAAGAATCCACACACTGTTAACTTCTTACTAGCTGCTAAGCTAGCTACCTGGCTGAGTCGTAGGAATGGGGTGCAGGCTGTGTGGATGCTGAGCAGGTTTNTAAGCTAGCTACCTGGCTGAGTCGTAGGAATGGGGTGCAGGCTGTGTGGATGCTGAGCAGGTTTTTAAAGCTCAGCGGTTTGGTGGATGACCTTATGACCTTCAGTCACCTGTGAGCTGTGGGAGACGTACTGTGTACTAATGCACTGCAGTACTGATAATGAGGGTGAGTTGCTGTTTCTGTTTTGATCGTTTGTTGCTTCCTGTTTTCAGTTTTTCTTTTCTTTTTTTTGCTGTTGCTTTTTCATAATCAAGTAATGATTAAAGTGTGTTGATACCGCCTGTCTTTATAATTGTGCAATAAAGGTACTTTTAAAATCAAATCTCTCTCTCTCTCTCTCTCTCTCTCTCTCTCTCTCTCTCTCTCTCTCTCTGTTGGTAGGTATGCAAATAAGTGTTCACAGGAGAGCATTTTGCCTTTACGTGTGTGTGTGTGCAGCCCTGTTACAGACTAAAAACTTCTTCTGGATCCTGGATCCAGACTATGATCTGGATCACCTCCAAACGGAATCACTTCTTTCTCTTGACATTTCATCCAAATCTGTCTATAACTTTTGGAGATATCCTGCTAACAAACAGACAGACAAGCAGTGATCACCTGACCTTGGTGGAGGTAAGGAAAGTCCAGAAAAGTGTCCAGAAAGTTATGTTTTGTGGCCTTTCTGGACTTGTTTGGTAGAAGTATGAACACGTATGAGCTTCTAGTTTCCACTGTGCTATTCTTTTACTCCATGAAGGATGTATTTCTGTTATCTCTGCTGCTGAATCATGAGCCACAGTATTCAGGTGTGTGAAGTCTTCTTACATGTCACACAACCGTCCATCTATTAGCCTCACCTTTCCTGTAGGTCAGGCGAGTCGTTTGTTGGGGTTAACATTACTTTTAGTCTGGATGGTGTTTTTATCATCGCTGCCTATGGTGATTATGAAAACTGATAAGCACCACACACACACACACACACACACAAGCAGAGACTCCTGCACGTTACCAGAAATAAATGCGAGGATTCTCCACTGAAGGGAGGCAGCAGGGATGAGAGGGCTGACGAGGGCAGAAAGGAACCTCCAGAGCTGGAAAAGGCAGCGGCGCTGCGGTAATCTCCGAAGGTCTCAGGGTAGTAGCTGTCTATGAGGGAGGAGTAGCCGGTCATGGGGGGCTCACAGCCCAGCGCTTTACCCCCCAGCGTGGACGGATAGACGTCAGAGGAGAACTGCTTGGCTGATGGGCAGAAGTCTGCGTCAGAGATGAAGGGACGCCTCATGCCGTAGTAACCAGGCAACATGTGAGAGCCTGCAGAGGTCATCAGAGGTCAACACACTTTCACTTTTTTCATTTAATAAGCAAACATAATCACATAAACATATTGGGTTGATAATGATGGGTATTTTCAGTGGTGTGCGGTCAGGGCCAGCAAGGCCTTCTCTGCTGGCCTGGAGATTGTCGGAGTCATTAAATTATGGTTTTATAATTTAATATATATTTTATTAATGCTATATGTATTTTACAAAGTTCGTTCCCATCAGTTTTGTTATTAACGTCATTTCATCGCTACTTTCTCCCTGTGTTTTGCTGCTTCCAGTGCAGCTCATATAAATTACAGCTTTTATCCAATCAGATTTTCCACCTATGCTGTCTCCAGGTAAAATAAATCTAGCCTGAGGCCTTCAGAATCTCCAGTGAATCCCCTCTGCTATTCAAGCAAATGGGATGATGTTGTTGATTGTCATATTCTTTAACCAATCAGATTTTGAGTTTGCCATGTTGGGCGTATTCTTTTATGGCCCAGGGCCTTCTAGCTGGCTTTGGCCTACGTCATCAGAGTACAGCATTATGCTAACAGCTAAACAGCCTGCCAGAAATTCATCAGAAGAAGAGAGCCGGTTAGCTTAGCTAACTCAAGTAAACTCAGCTAGCATGTAACGTAGCATTAATGTTTATTTAAACTTTCTTTCTTGACGTTTAGATTTTTAGATGTAGTGCTTTAGATTTTTTGTTTAGATTTTTACTTAGTCCTGTTGTTTTTTAACTCACAATGGCTGAAGGAGGAGAAGAAAAAGATTTAAAACGCCTTTTTTCATATTTTGGAACTGAAACACACTGATGTACTGTACAGCCATGTGGTTAAACTCTTCCTAAAGAAAGAAAGGAGGATGGACTTTGTCTTCAGATGATGAGCAGCTTTGGTAAGTCTGATGGATTTTTATGTGGCTGGAATCTGTGGAGAAGCCTGTTGAATCTGATTGTGTTATTTGTGTTTTACAGCATTTTAGCTTACTTGCTGGTCGTATGAGTAAATGTGATGGTTGTTGTGAGTTTGTTCTTGTTTCTTTGGTAATGACACTGATTTAGGTTATGCCATGTTTATATGTGATGCAGCATCCTGTCATAATGCGTAATAATGCTACATCCTATTCATGTCTCTGCAGTTAGTGTGTTGTAACTGTCATACGTGTTGATCCTCATGTTAAATCACTTTATTCCAGTCGATAAAGTGTCACTGTGAATATGGGCTGGTTACATCTAATAACAGCAGCATATAATCCTAGTGTCATGGTGAGGTTATTAGAAGATGGTTTAATTGCAGGAGATATAGTTCTGAAGGCCTAGGTGTAAAATACACGGCCCGCCACTGGGTATTTTGTATGTACTAATGTTGTATCAGATTTTAGGGTGCCTTTTTTAACATCTGGCCTGGAACTGCAGATGAAAATTAGCCTCTTGGGCTAACTCTGGCTTATTTACAGTTTGTCCTTTGCTGTTGATCAATGAGCATTGTTACTGACAAATAAACTAATAAATGAAATGAAATGAAATAAACTGTACTCAAGTATCAAAATAATATGTAGTATAGTGTAGTATAGTGTAGTGAAGTTTACTTTTGCTGTCAGATGAAAACCTTATATTTAGTTTTTGGGACTTTCAGATAAATTAAGAAGGAAAGACGTGATGAAGGGAGGAGGAAAGGAAAGAAGGAAATAAAGATATTTGTGATATTTTGTGATCTCATCATACTAATTGTAAAAATATAAATCTGGAAAGAGACAATTAAAACTACATCCCTCAGAGAAATGTGGAGTAAAACGTACATTTCCTGCTGACATGCACTTGAGGAGGTCAATGGAAAAATGGAAACACTGAAGTAAATACAGGTACTTCAAAACCCTACTCAAATACAGTAAAAGAGTAAATTACTTACTCCTGCTTTTATGTTAAATAGGCTTTGTTTGCATGAGATTTTGAAAACTCATTAATTTAACGACCTCCAACAATTCTTTAGATCTTAGGATTTTATTCATTATTTTTAACCACTTAATGCTTCTTTTATGCCAAATATCCAGTAGGATTATGGGTTTCTGTAGGATTAAGGGTGGAAAAGGTTCATAAGCAGATAGAACAGCAAGAGTAAAATCATATCTCTGTTTCCACCGTGGCAGCAGTAAATGATACTGTACACTGATACTGCACCAAAAGGCAAATAACCCCAAAATGATTTCATAAATTCAGTCTGCGGCAGCATTAAGACAGTAATGGCAGAGCTGATACAGGATGAGTTTGCAGTTTGCTTCCATAGATTTATCAAAGTTATCTGGTGTTGCAGGCAGGATCAGGTGATTGTGAATATGGATATAAGTGAGTCTTACCTGGCATTTGGACAAATGAAGGTGGGCTGGTTGATCCTCCCTGAGACAGAGAAATAAGACATTTAGCTTGCTTCAGATGTGTTGTTTTTAGAGATTTTTTTTTCTATGTGAAACTCCACTATCCCTGTAATATCTGTTACCTTCAAACCAAAGAGCACAAAAGCCATTAAAACCCCTTTCTGCCATGACTAGGTTCATTCCATCGTCACAGAAGCTCCTTCTGTTATTTGACAGGCACACACCTGCACTGCAAATCTTTTCCTGATTGGACAGGCTGACAGCAGCTGATCTGATACACCGAAACTCACACTTGTGCATGTGTGTGTGTAAATGCGTGCAAATGTGTCTTGTTTTTTGTTCACAGAAAATCAGCCAAATAATAATAATTTGTTATATCGTTTTTCTTTTAGTAAAAAATTTAAGATGGGTCGTTTTGAGGCTTAATATGGGATGTTGGTTGGTATGCTGCACCTCTGTGCAGCATAAATCACAGCTGGTCCATATGGTACACATCTTCATGATGGATCACTGAATATCAGTCCCTCCAGTCCATGTATGAACAGTCGACTGTTAAACATGCACACAAAGTTCTGTCTGATCAGTGCACATCCTGCACTCAGAACACAAGCTCCTCCCCTCAGGCAGACGCTACAGAGCAAATCCAACTGCCTCAAACTGTCATTCATCCCAACCTCCATCAAACGTTTAAATAGCACAAAGACATAGATATGAATGTACATACAGACACCAGGATTTTTAAATAAGGGACATTTTTAGATCTTGTTTTTATTGCATTTCTTATTTATTTTAGTCTCATTGTCTCCAGATCTTAGCACTTTATAATGGGAACATTTGCAATATCTCTTCTGGCTGCTATTAATTGTGCACTTATGTATTTTATATATCTTGCTATCCTTTTATGATCTCTTTTTGTACTCAGATGTATGTCTGTTTGTTCTTTAGATATTATGTTGTTGTTTGTCGTTACTCTTGCTCTATTGGTCCAAGATAAGTTTCCCTTTGGGACAATAAAGGTTATCTTATCTTATCTTACCTTAATAAAATATTGGAAAAGTTCTCTGATGGATGTCTACAGCTGATGATTGAATCACAGTTTAAGTCTGAAGAAATGAAATGATGTTTAGGCTTAGAACAGATGTACATGTGGACATTTCTCAAACTTCATGCTCAGGGTTTTAGTAATAATCACAGGATAATCTTCATATTCTGTATTCTGAAGATATAAAGAAAAATGTCACTGAGAGCAGCTTAGCGTGCTGACATCATCAGTCACGCTGACATCATCAGTCATGCTGACATCATCAGTCACGCTGACATCATCAGCCATGCTGACATCATCAGTCATGCTGACATCATCAGTCACGCTGACATCATCAGCCGCGCTGACATCATCAGTTGTGCTGACATCATCAGTTGTGCTGACATCATCAGTTGTGCTGACATCATCAGTGTTGCTGACATCATCAGTGAGCAGGTTCCATTTCACCAAAACTGTCTTTCCTCAGTTCCTCTCTTCTGGCATCTTTTTCTCCCATCTTTCTTGACACTAAGACTGAAATGAGGGAAACGTGTCTGAAGGCTTCAGGTTTGGTTTTGAGTGTTTGGATTGTTGTTGATGATGACGGTTTGAGGGAATCATGATGAGCCGTTTGACTTGGTGATGAGGACGAAGATGATGAGAGGATGAAGATGTAGAAGTGATGCATTCAGTTGATTTATGAATATTCCATTAGTGATAAAACATGTAAAATCTTACTCATCTGCATTATTTCATATCTGACCAGAACAAACAGAATAAAACAGAATCAGTAGGAGCCATAATCAGTGTCAAATCTACATGATTTATTGTACTTATAATGAATGTGTCCATATTTCTACTTTTCCCTGCTAGTTTAAGATGGTCTGATCTGCCAAAGCTGACATGGCTGAAAGTTTATCTTTGCAATTAATGCATTTTATTATTATTTTTGCATGGTCACAAATTGTTATTGTGATTTTATCTATTTCAATTGGCTTTTTTCAAAGTGAAACTTGATGTTGATGATTTAAACTGAAAATGACTGTTAACAGTTAGTGATCTGTGTATTACATACACAAAGTCACCAATGAACATATTTCAGCTACAAATAGAATATTGTCCACATTATATTCCACATCTATGCAAAAATTAGTATTTTACAAAATAATGATTTAAGTTTTTTAGTCTTTATTGAAAAAGAATTAATCATATAAATGCAAGCACAAGTCTTTTGACCGCAAATTTGAGGTAATAAATACTTCTATTCACAAAGCAAGAAATAAAAATAATATATTGATTCAAACAGGATAGTTAATGAATGTGTGGAATGATGATGTAATAACTTGGTTTAAGAGGAAATGGCAAAGAAACACGCAGGAATGCATCAAATGTATGATGCATCATGACGCGTCATTCTGCTCATTATAAAGTTGTGTTGTGCATCGTGCATAAGTGAAAACTTGAAGCTGTGAAACAGCTCCCCCTCATGTGGCTCTGAGTACAACATCACAGTACCATCTCAACCTGATTCTCATCTGCATTTAGCAGCTGCAGAAACATTTTGACTGGAAGCAACATGCAGACATAAGTATGAAGCGCCGTATAGGACAAAAATCACATTTCATTCACACACACATGCTCGTAAGACCATGCATACAATATTTAGAACCTTATATCGCACACACACACACATATGAAAGCGCGCATACACTAGTATAACCACACACACACACACACCTATGAAAGCACGCATACACACTATTATAACCACGCATAGACACTACTACACATGCAGGTTATACATGTGTGAATGAGAGCTCATACTAGTGTGTGTGAGAGGCAATAATGTCACGGAAGAGGCGGGGCTATAACCAAAAGCTCATGAATAAACAAAACTAGAATAAAAGCATAATGTAGAAATTTGTTGGGCTGCTAGTTATTGTTAATGTTACACTACAGTAGGGTTGGATGATATAAACAATATAAAGTCGCATTGCGATATAAAAAAATCTTCAACATAAAAATGAGAACATCAATATAAAATCGATAGAAAATAGCGCTTGAATACAATAAATTAATGACGGGTCAAACAGCCAATAGTGTGCCAGAGCTGGAACAAGCTAGCCAATCAGGTGGAAGTCCATAATAACAGCCTGCCCACTTCCTCAAAGCGCTGGTGAACACAGCCCTGTGTAGTAGTGATATGTGAGCGAAAATCAGACAAAGTCATCAGACAGTGATGAAACTTCAGAGAGAAAAAAAAAAAAGATGACTAAGAAAGGAAACCCGCGCTGACGAAGCACGGCTGTACAACAAACTTATTTTAACCATCTGAAGTGCCGCCGTCCAGTTGAGCACACAGAGTGCAGCTGTTTTATGGGGTCAAACCCGTCCACTGGGACACACAGCAAAGCCCTCGGAGACACTCCACACCAACAAACTACCATACAGTCTGCTTTTCCTGCTGTCAAACCATGCGAATAAAAACCAAAAAGACACAAAGAATCACGCGTACTGCAGCTTTCTTTACTGGAAAAGATATGATACTAATGCAGACTGTTTAAAAAGAAGGATTTTTCAGTTCAGTTTCAGTTTTTCACTTGGTTAATAGTTCAAGAGACTTGAAATGCAACAGAATCTTTGCCATATAACACTGTAGTGTAACATTAACAATAACTAGCAGCCCAACAAATCTCTACATTATGCTTTTATTCTGGTTTTTGTTTATTCATGCGCTTTTGGTTTTAGCCCCGCCTCTTCTGTGACATTATTGCCTCTCACACACACTAGTATGAGCTCTCGTTCACACATGTATCGTCTCTCATACAGGTATGCTACCTCTCACACACACTAGTATGATGAGCTCTCATTCACACATGTATAATCTGCGCGTGTAGCAGTGTCTATACATGGTTATACTAGTGTGTATGCGCGCTTTCATATGTGTGTGTGTGTGATATATGTGTGTGTGGTTATAGTAGTGTGTATGCACGCTTTCATATATGTGTGTGGTTATACTAGTATGTATGCATGCTTTCATATATGTGTGTGTGGCTATACTAGTGTGTATGCATACTTTCATATATGTGTGTGTGGTTATACTAGTGTGTATGTGCGCTTTCATATATGTGTGTGTGTGGTTATACTAGTGTGTATGCACGCTGTCATATATGCGTGTGCGATATGAGGTTCTTAGTACTGTATGCGTGGTCTTACAAGCATGTGTGTGTGTGAATGAAATGTGATTTTTGTCCTATACAGTGCTTCATACATAAGGCAGACATGCAGACATAAGGTAGACATGCAGACATAAGGCAGACATGCAGACATAAGGCAGACATAAGGCAGACATGCAGACATAAGGCAGATATGCAGACATAAGGCAGACAAGGCAGACATGCAGACATAAGGCAGACAAGGCAGACATGCAGACATAAGGCAGACATAAGATAGACATGCAGACATAAGGCAGACATAAGGCAGACATAAGATAGACATGCAGACATAAGGCAGACATAAGGCAGACATGCAGACATAAGGCAGACATAAGGCAGACATAAGGCAGAGACAGAAGAATATTCCTGCATCAGAGAGAGAAATCTTTGGAAGTGGAGTTAAGCTTCTTTCTCCTTTAGCCTCTGAATGAAACGTAAATGTTGGGTTTGTTGTTAAAATGGAGATGAGTTGTGTGATTTGTGTGAAGTTTTTTGTTTTTGTTTTTTTTTTAGAGTGTGTGTGTGTGTGTGTGTGNAGGCGTCCTGCAGCATGGCGCATACACACACACACACACACACACACACATGGCCTCTGCTGCTCGCTGGTTTGCATACTGCTAACATGAAAGCGTGATAATCAGGCCGCGCTGGCTGGAAGGAAAGCAAATTCTGAGGACGACATTTGAATGTGATTTGCAAGAGTCAAGACTTCCTGATGTGGCTCAGGTATGCCTCGCTGCTGCTCTGAAGGCTGCGTATGGAAATCAGCTCCTCACACACATGATGCATGCAGCTTGTGTGTGTGTGTAATGAGTGATGTATTTGGAAATATTTACTTTTTCAATCATCTTTTGTCTTTTCTTTCTTTGCCATTATTTTATAAGCACTGTACACTGTACTTGTCACATTTCATCCTACATGTCTGCTATATATTCTAACATTAAAATTTACCATTTGAGATCTTATGCTTATTCCATTATTACTTAATAATCACCGTTTGCTGCTGAACCTCTACAATAAGGATAATTTAGGATAATAAAACTGGATCAAACTGATGATGAGGCTTTGCTGTCGACATTGATGAGGATTCATTAAAGTTCTGTCTAATCTAAAATCAGGAGTTTGGGTTGTTCTTCAGGGATGCAGAGGAAGATAAGATATCGTTCACAGTTTATTTCCAGGACTGAGTTTGCTGCATTTTCAGACTGGTGTCTCTCATTGTGTTAAGTTTCATTTGCCTTTTATTTATTACATCACACACTTTAAGCCTTTACAATCTGAACTCAGGATTAAATATCTCATCAGCTTTGGACAGAGGAATGCTGAGAAAGAGAATCTGACACTCAGTACAAAGTTAAATTACGTAAGATCTGTTTTGATTTTGGTGCGTGTGCGTCTGTGCATGTGCGTGTGTGCGTGTGTGTGTGTGTGTGTGTCTTCATGTTACAGCATGATGAGGTGATCTTAAGGTTTTGCTTTTGTCTCTCTGGGTTTTTTATGTTGACAGCTAAAAGTCAGCCTGATGCTCTGAGCATCAAACATAACATAACTTCCTATGAATCATCCCTGCATACAGTGCACAGTAAATCATGGTCTATAGCATGCTGATTTGTTGAGGAAATTACATTAAAATAACAATATTTCATGTGTATTTAAAGGACCATACCGGCCATTTTACATGTTTGAGTCTAATATATTCAGTTTTCATACATGTTATGTTACTGACAATCATTTCCCAAAGGACAAAACTGTATATTTCCTGATATTTTGCAAAATCTCTTAATCTTTCAAAATCAAATATTCAATCAATACATCCATCTTAAAAATCCATGTTTCTCCTGCTAATAGTTACACAGCCTTATGAAGTCACGGTCCTTTAAATTTTTCCATAAACGCAGGTCTTCTTTTGGGACTATATTCCCCGGTGGAGGCATACATTCACTCCACGCTTTTTATTGAACTTAAACGCTAAAATTACGTAACTTCTAAAACAAAAAAACCCTGAATACACGTCTTGTTGGTGATGATGGATTACCTATCCCAAGAATGTTTCAAGTATCAATAAGGTGACTTTAATAGCTTACCAGAATGAAGTGAAACCTATGGCAGTCTGGAAGGTAGGAAAAACATTTTTAATTCACCATTCCAGTAGTATGCTTTGGGAAATGATTGTCAGTAACGTTACATGTATGAAAATTGAATAAATTAAACATGTACATTGGGTGGTATGGTCCTTTAACATAAGAATAAGAAGATCTTAAAAGATTACTCTGCAAGAACAAAATCAGCATAATTTCTGTCATAACATTATAACACTAACCACACATTTTTTTTTCAGAGGTGTTAGTTTGTTTCAGAAATAGTTCAGTCGAGGCAGTTTTACTCTAATTCTAATTCTAAGTACAACTACTAAAGTTAAATAATAAGACGCAAACTAACTTGAATCTTGGTTTTTGCATCTAATAGCAAATGGTGAACTACAGTTTCATTTCCTGTTGGTTTTTTGAGTCAATGTGATAGTCACACTCACCCCTGAAAGCACCATGATGCTTTCACGTACTGTAACACACATGATTGTCTGGAATAGAGCATTCTGTTTTGCCATTTTGCCATGTCAAAGGTCATAAGATGGCTTTAAACCCAAACTTTGCAGGAACCTTTGAGATGTGCATCAGACTGCAGGTCAGGCTGGTGTTTTAGGCTCATTTCCACTTTGTATTAACATGTGATCTGTGTCCAGATAAGGAAACACACATGTTAATGCAAAGTGTAAATGCAGAGAAAACACACCGTGATGGGAATCAGCTGTCTGGCTTTATTCTCAGTCACCATGCAGGCTTAGAAAACAATCTGTACAACTGGGATACTTTCATGGTAAGTTGCCTCAATTTCTCATTAATAAAGTTATTTTGAATCAGGCATTGTTGACTTGCATGAATGAGTTCTTGCACCTGGAACATGAACAGCAAGAGCCCACGTAAAGAACGATGAGTTATTCTACAACAAGCTCGTCTGTGGAGTGGACAGGAAACACAAACCACCAAAACACCTGACAACCAATCACAATGCAGCAGATTCCAGATAACAGCAATACAAGTACCAGCATTTATGTCTTATTTGATATCTAGTAGATTACCTTTTTAATGCATGGTGTAAGAAGCAGAGCTGAAGGAGCCAAACAGAATCTCTGGGGAGCAGAAATGTAAATCAGAGCAGCAAAAGCTGCTGGTCTGCAGCAGATCAGCGCCTGACACAGATTCACCATGAGCATGTGTGTTTTATGAAAATATATTTGGCTTCACTAACTGACATTTTAATTCTTTAACACTTTGTTCCAGAGCAGCTTTTCCTCCGACAGATATGTAACTGCATAAAAAGTTTATCACACTGCACATAAGAGAGATGCAGCAAAGCCTGTGCTGCACTGGAACATGCATGTTCGGCTCTTCTGGAAAAGTTCATTTATGTACCAACAAGCCAACTGCAACCAAGAGCTCCCCCATCCCCCTGGTTTGATAATGTACCTGAACACATTCACCTGATGGGAAGGAGACACCTGCTGCAAGTAGACAGTTTGTCCTGTTATTACCTGCAGCACATCCAGCCAATCCTCACCATGTTTTAGGCATCAGGAAATACGTGTCATTCAATTAAGAATCATGAGTTTGGGAGCACAGTTGTCGCGGACAAACATGTGTGTGTGTGTGTGTGTGTGTGTGTGTGTGTGTGTGTGTGTGAGTGCACGTACCCTTGTGCTCTCTAAACAGGTAGTGAAAAATGAAGCAGGTACATACAGTGATCAAGGAGTTTCCATGTTAATATGGTGAAGTTTCAAAATATTACATAACTGGAAAATATGGACGCTTCTGCCAGCCAATCAGATTCATCCTATCACAGCTGATGACGTGTGATCTACAGCCAATCAGATTCATCCTGCCACGGCTAATGACGTGTGATCTACAGCCAGTCAGATTCATCCTGCCACGGCTGATGACGTGTTATCTACAGCCAATCAGATTCATCCTGCCACGGCTGATGACGTGTGATCTACAGCCAATCAGATTCATCCTGCCACGGCTGATGACGTGTGATCTACAGCCAATCAGATTCATCCTACCACGGCTGATGACGTGTGATCTACAGCCAATCAGATTCATCCTGTCACAGCTGATGACCTGAACTGCAACACAAAGAGCTGTAATGCTTTATTTCAGGCTTGACAGGTTTTCCTGCAGCTCATCTTGCTGCAGCAAGGTTGAGAAGTAACATTTGGCCGGTATAAAGTAAAAATGAGGCGTTTGGTTACGGTTCACTGACAGCTTCTCTTTTTTATAGAGTTTTTTTTTATTAATTGCCCTCAAGTTACTCATTTGTACACTCAGTGTTCTTATTTTGCTGCCTTAGTTTAGAAATGTGTCCCCTTGATTTATTTAATGTGATCCTCAGTGTGTTTGCTGGACTGACTAAACAGTATGGTGCCCTGATAAAGCTCAAGTTAGAAAAAAAAAAAACAGAATCAAATCAGAAAACACAAAATACAGGCAGTCTCTGTCTCATTCTTAATTTGATGCTGATGATGTCATGCTCAGATAAGAAGAGGAAGCAGAGGTCTTCACAGGTCCACTCAGTTCCTCTGAGTGAGACACGGCCTTTGACCTGAGTCAAGGGGTCGGGTCCAAATTATATGCAGTCTAATTGGTTCTGCACATCATCATGTGCAGAGACATTATTTCTTAGTGTGTGTCTGCACTCCACAGGTTTAGATTAGTAATCAAACAGTTCACATGAGGTTAAAGTGCACATCCTCAGATTGTATTAAAGGGTATTTTTATACATTTTGGTTTCATCATGTAGAAATTACAGCAGCTTTTATACACAGTCCTCCTGTTTCAGGCAGCATGATGTTTGGGACACAGTAATGGTGTATAATGAAAGTAGTGGTGTTTATGTCCTTTGCATGTAATGACAGCGTGAAGTCTGCGACTGGTAGACATCAGCAGGTCTGAGTATCATCTCCGCTGATGCTCTGCAGGCCTGTACTGCAGCATCTTCAGCTCAGGTTTAGGGGGCTCGTCCCCTTAAGGTTTCTCTTCAGCTTATGAAAGGCTCAGTTGGGTTCAGATCAGGTGACTGACTCGGCCAGTCAGGAATCGTCCATCTTTTAGCTCTGAAAACCTCCTTTGCTGCTTTAGCAGCATGTTTGGGTTCGTCGACTTGTTGTAGGATGAAGCGCCGGCCAATGAATTTGGAGGCATTTGCCTGAACTTGAGCAGATAAGATGTTTGTAAACACTTCAGAATTCATTTTGCTGCTGCCATCAGCAGTAACATCATAATGAAGAGAAGTAGCTGTACCTGTGGCTGCCACACCTGTCCAGCCAGAACATCCACCTCCGTGTTTCACAGGTCAGCTGCTATACCAGTTCCTTTTCTCCTCCTCCATACTTTGCTCTTCATCACTCTGATACAAGTTCATCTTGGTCTCATCTGTCCTCAAGACCTTTTTCCAGAACTCTGGTTCTGTTTAAAGTCCTTCTTGACAAACTGTAACCTGGTCGTCCTGTTTTTGTGGCTAACAGTGTTAGCATCTTGCTGTGCAGCCTCTGTGTTTCTGTCCATGAAGACAGTGGTCACAGACAAATCCACACCTGCCTCCTGAGGAGTGTTTCTGATCTGTCAGACAGGTATAATACTAATACTAATACTAATACTAATACTAATAATAATAATAGTAATAATACTAATAATAATAATAATAGTAGTACAGGTGTTTGTCTTTATCATGGTAAGAATTCTTCATCATCAGCTGTGGAGGTCTTCCTCGTCCCTTCAACATCTCCAACACCTCCCTGAACCAGGCCATTGTTCCATCATGTTTCAAGACAGCCACCATCATACCAGTGCC
>VXCM01006571.1:0-26386 GCA_014773175.1 Lucifuga dentata | reverse complement strand
GGCAGGCAGAAATGGCAGGTGAGTAGCTGAGAACCAGGCAGGCAGAAATGGCAGGTGAGTGGCTGATCAGACATGCAGAACTGTGACAGGTTGCTGTGAGTTTGTTCTTGTTTCTTGGTAATAATGCTGATTTGCACTATGCCATGTATATTTGTGATGCAGCATCCTGTCATAATGCATAATAATGCTACATCCTATTCATGTCTCTGCAGTTAGTGTGTTGTAACTCTCATAGGTGTTGAGCCTCGTGTTAAATCACTTTATTCCACTCGATAAAGGTTACTGTCACTGTGAATATGGGATGGTTAGGTCGAATGACAACAGCCTATAGCCCTAGTGTCGTGGTGAGCTTATTCGAAGGTGGTTTAATTGTGGGAGGATCATATTGAAGGCCTAGGTGTAAAATACACGGCCCACCACTGGGTTATGTGAACTCCCCCTGGGATACATCTCTACATACTGTACCTACTTTTGGACACATGCTCTATGTTTTATTGCTGCTTTTTCAGACGTTCAGGTATCAATTTTCCATTTCTCTCACCACTTTATATTTGTACACATGAACCTTTCATAGGCCCATCAGGGTTTGGTTTGTGACAAGACACAAATGCTGAAACAAAATAAAAGTTCCACATGCAGGCATAAGCAGCACTGTGTCAAATCTAATAAAGAGCAAATTGAGAACACTCCTTCACTCACAAGCCTCTCTGCTACCTCTTCTTTGTTAATAAAATCCCAGCTTGAAACAAGGGGATCATGTTCAAAACAGAGTGCATTACTTAACCCTTATTGACCCATAAGAGAGAATGAAATGATGATGATGTCACTGTGATGCCTGTACTATGAGCAAGCTCTGGCTGCTAATGGAGGGTCCCAGAGGAGAGTGAGAGTCCTCACATACTGGAACCAAAGAGACCATTAAGACCAACCAAATCCTCATCAGTACACAAACATAAAGTCAAATGAGATTTATTTGTATAGCACAGTATCACATACAGTAGCCCAAAGGGCATAAGTCCCATATGGTCTAGCGGTTAGGATTCCTGGTTTTCACCCAGGTGGCCCAGGTTTGACTCCCGGTATGGGGACATGGCTTTTTACCTGTAATAACTCAGCAACTGTGCATTAATTTAGCTTAGTAGTCATTTTGGTTACTTCTGATATTTAATTTATAGTTGTTTTAATTTATACATTTTTGTCTCTTTCCAGTTTGTTGAATCACTAACCAGACACTCAAATAGGCTAGCCAACTGAGGAAGCATTGAAATTGGTTACTTGGGAGTCTGAATGGATAAAACTTGCCTTAACAAAATGACTTTTTATTCACTTGAATAGACAGATTTATTTGGGTCAATTTGGCTATCATGTTTGAAGCAAACCATAAATTACAGGAACTGATCCCACAAGCCATTGCAATATTTTACAAGTGCTTGTGTGTTTGAAGGTGATCAATACCATACAGTATATGCTATTTCTGTGCAGAGGCTATTGATATTTAAGTCATACAGGCCTATCAGTTTTGTGCAAATATGTTTGTAATATGGTGTATGGTATAGAAATTCAAGCTACTACTGATTATATAAAACCAAGGTAAGAATGTATAACATTTCTTATTTACCACTTTGAAGTTGTGGCTTGATTTTTATGATATTCAAAGAAGTGCAGACTATTGAACTGAATGTAACTGGTTTGTTACTGGTTGGTTCTGGACCATTTGACAGAATCCACTTACTTACATGAATCATCAAGCCTATTTCATAAATAGGACAGTTCATTGTATCACACAAGAACATGCATGTTTTTGTGGAGTATTTAATCTTTTCTGGCAGCTGCATGCATACTGTAAATTCCATAGACAACTGTGTTTTTAATAACCTGATAACACAGAGATAGCTATACAGAAATAGTTCTCCCTCCTGTCATCTATTCATCATTGTTACAACTACAGTAGGCTATATGAACTTTGCCTTCATTTCCATTGCACAGATAGCCGTGTGAAGGGTCAGTGCGTTTCTGTAGACTGTAGTCCAACTTTGCATCGACTTTAGGGAAGCAGGGAAGAGAGAAGAATTGAGTCTTCCACTCAGTTCATGATCTAGTAATTCTTGACATTTTTAACATGCTTGAAGTATTTAAGCACAGGAAATTTCAGCTTGTGTGGTAAGATATCCATCAAAAGTAAGGCTTAGAAAGTTTCTTTTCACGTTCTTTCCTGTTTTGTTTGATTTATCTGGCACCTTGATAAGGGAAGGAAAACACAAGTGTGTTTGCAAATACTGTTTGACTCAGGTCTCCTCCTACCTGCTTGCCTCTGGTATTACACAACAGTCAGAGGACAGTGTCCCCATATGACACCTTTAAGGATCATTTAAAAAATACAGTTAAGCAAACACATCATAATGAAATTGTTAGATGAGACACATGATGGATTGCTTACAGCATGTTTACAGTATGCTTAAGCCTCTTCTTAAGCTTGAGTCATTGAGTTTATTATTCCTAGAAACTATTTACAACAGAAGCATAGTGGAAATAGAAGGTTTATCAACAAGGAAGTAATGTGGAAGGCGGAAGGAACACCGTGCAGAAATAAAAGCATAGCAGGCAGAAAACTTGTGTGAACTGTAACACAAGCAGCGCTGAGCCTGGAGAGAACTTGACACTGAAATGGAGGACAAAGTATCCAGGAAATAGTGCTGTAGCCTGCATTTCCTATTCTCTGTGTGTGTGTGTACAGTACATGTGTGAGAGTGACAGAGACCAGCCTCTCCCCCCAGACTACACAGACTACACAGATCCCAAACAGACGGACAGATGCCTCAACCACTGAGCTGGCACAGGCTGGCATTGCTGTGAGAGCAGAGGATAAAGTCCTGAGGGTGGTCAAAGGCTCCGAGAGGGTGAAGGGAGAAAGAGCCAGCGCTCCTCTCACAGACTTGTCCCCACTGCTTTTCTGAAACAGGCAGTGCTCTTTTGAATCAGTGCCAATGGAGGCTGGCCCAAGTCCTTGCAGCTGAAACTTTTACAAGCTCAGTGTTTGTGAGCAGGAAGAGAGACACAGAGTAAGACTTGTAAAGGGAGTTTGCAGCTTCTCTTTTTTTTTTTTTNTTTTTTTTTTTTTTCACTCCTCGACCTGCCTGAATTTTCAGCAGAATAATTTTTTGTTTGCTGCAGTTTCTTCAAGAAAATACAGTATAATGGAGATGTTCTGGAAAGAAGGCAAGCATTTGTATAAGGGAATAATTGCTACAAAGAACTGAGGAGACAGTGACATCACAGAGGAAGCTGTCCTGGATACTGCCTGAAGAAAGATACTGATAAGTGTCCGACTGTAGCACATGGGGTGGATCTCCTTGAAATAAAAGTATTGTGCCCTTTTTTAGGAGCAAGACATTGGATTGATTTAGTGATTTGCACTTCTTCATGACTGTCCACATGACAAAATGTCTTTGGATTTGTTTCTTTTACAGAGGTTGACCCTTTCGTTGCTGTTTTTTTCTTTTCACAGCTTCTTTTTGTTGCTTTAGGACGGAATGGTAAACATCCAATTCTATGCATTTGATGTCTAATGTTGACTGCTAAACACTGGTTTCAATTCACTCTGCAACAAATTGAATTGGAGCCTTATTTTTTGTGGCTGCAACAAATCCAAATAAAAACACAGGCAGGTGCAGAACAACTAAAGACGTCTGGAATGACTACCGAAAATGGGAACTGTGAGGCATGCACAACCTGGGAAGGATGCCAGCTGCTGACAAAAGGCTTTACTGCACGGCTCTGAGCAAAGTCTTTAACTTCTTTGCTCTGAGATGCTTCAGGAATATCTGGCATTGACTTATTTGGCCAGCTGTACATAAATCTGTCAAACCATTTGGCACTGTTACAATCCAGCATCTAAGTATGTAAGTATTCACTTCTGATCGTTTTACCCAAGCTTATTTCCTTCTCTCCTTTTAGCTCCAGCCTATACGATCAAATCAGAAGTCTACTTGATGGCACTGTTCATGTGAGCAGTACTCTTCCTTTGCTTGAGAAGAATAAACTCAGTGACTCGCCTCAAAGCAAAACTCAGTCTACTGTATTCAGGCTCCACGTGAATTCCATGCCTTTGGTAGGTGTGTTTAAGCAAACTTTTGTGACTTAATTATCTCTTTTTTCTGCCTCCCTTTCTCCCCCTTGGCAGCAGGGTAAAAGTGGGCAGGCAGAGAGGAGGGCATGGCCCAGAAACTCCTCTCAAGCCCCAGCCCCTGTTTGACTGGAGTTGCTTGCTGGTACACTGTTCAGCCTTTCCCTCGTCTTGCAGGCGAAAGAGAGGGATATGGAAATGCATTCTTGTCTCCTTTGCTATCCCGCCTTTGTTTTTCTGACGCTACCATGGCCTAGTCTCTGCGGGTGAACACTAGCCTAAAAAAATCCTACCTCCAGGTATTTCAGATTTTTGATTCTGCTTCTGTTTGGGCCTTATTGTTCTTCCTTGTATTTAACTCTCCCTTTTTTGGTTTCCGTCGCACTTTTATGCTTCTTTTACTGTCACCTTCCACTGTGTACACGTGTCTGCTTTGCTTGCACATCGAACACAATGCTGAAATCTGCATTTTTGTGCAATTCAAGTCACACCGTGGTCCTCTTCTAAATGGTGTAGTTCTTCGCATTAACCATCAATTATGTATACTTACTGTAATGAGCAGCCTGTTTACACATGAACATTTAAGGAAACTTGCTTAAATAAAAAGAAATTTTAGTAAATGATGTGAGTGAAAACAAAATTTAGGTCACTTTACAACAAGAGGAGTCTAAACACAATATTATGCCAGTGTCTATCATCCTATCAGAAGTGATTGTCGTGTCTAAATTTTAAACAGGAAATATGCTGTGATAAGACATTTAGCTTGTGTAACTTAACATTTTGGTTTCAGGAACACCAAGTATAGATGAGAGAAATGTGTAACCACATACAACCTAAAATGCCCCTCATCTGCACTGTGGATACTGTGTAATGTGGATTTTACCTCCAAATGAAAAAGACTTTCAGGGAAGAATTACCATCTTGAGAAGTGTGTGTTTACTGCGCTATGCAGTCAAATCAGGTCTCGCTGAAGTGCTCTTAACGGCACTGCTGCTCTTTGATAGACCTGTTAAGAAACCAGTATGAACCAGATCCCTGTGATGTAAGCATTGTTCTATACATGAAGGGGCTTGTATTGCAGGTTGCAGGGTCTCGGTTTCAACTGAGTCCTTGTGGTTCATTTGTGGCTTTTCTAATGTCAAAAAGGCACTGAATCTTTTTATTATTATATAAATACAAAACTTTAACTGTGTAAATGTTTTATGAATCATATTGATTGCAAACACGACTGTAAACATTTTGCCACATACTCGTGTATATGCATTTGATTGTGGTTTTATTTGCATACATTTGAATCTGCTTTGTGTGTGTGTGTATGTGTGTGATTTGTGTTAAAGACAGTATAGCATACTGTACATAAAGGCTAAATAAAAACAGGAGGAGGGCACAGGGAGGATGGGCATAGAGAGAGAGAGAAATGAACTCATTTCCTCCTCCCCCAGCTCTCCTCAGATGAACTCGCTATGCTGCTTGATGACATGTTTTTAGGAAAGCATGTCCTCCTCTATTTGCGTTTCTCTCCTCCCCATGTTTAGAGTCACTCTGTGGTTACCAGGATCAAAGTCTCTCTTCTGTTTTTTTTTTTTTTTTTTNTTTTTTTTTTTTTTTTTTTTGGTTGTTGCCTTTATCAGGACATACTTGGTATACACATCCAGCTCTTCCTGTTTGTTAGCACCACAGTTCAGGGGCTGTAAACGCTATTTGATCTTTTCACTGCAACCATTTTACACAAGCTACCACTTAAAAACAGTTCCACAGATGTTCAAATGCATAACCTCCAAAATAACATACTGTATATGATCCAAACGACCCAGATGCTCCACTACTTTCTTGGCATTTGTCTTAACATGCGTAAAATACGAGATCAGAAAGACCACTATTCTGAGTTCTAAGTAGCAGAACATGGATAATGATGGTCAGGCGTATACATGATTAAAATACACATTATGAAGAATGGCCTCATCGATGTCTTAATGAAAATATTTAAAAAAAAATAACAATACATCAGCAGTTTCATTAAACCTCCATTAATCAATATTTTCAGCATTAACACAATGACATGGCTCTGTGTGATGTGTAAGGACCACGTCTATCAAATGTTTAGATTGTCAGCTTACAGTAACAAAACTTGTATTAATACATATTTCATATATTTGTTAAATGTGAGAAAAATTCCAGCTTTTAAATATTTCCCAAATGTAAAAAAGAGCGCTGACCCTGAAAGTTTGTCATTTTTTAAATGGCTAAACAATGTGGAAAATAATAATGAAATGATAAAAAATATGTTTCACATTTGCTAAATGTCAGAGATTTCAAAAAAGTGGCTGCATATTGGTTAAATGTTACACAATTTATTCAACAATGTTTTTGATTTTGTTTTTTAACTTTTAAATTGTTCATAGAAATAGGGGGTAATTCTTAAAGAAAACACAAACAAAAAAATAAAAAACAAACAAAATCTATGTAAAGGCAAATGCTAAAAGAGGCTGGTAACAGGCATTTATGAATGAGTAAATGGTTAAATGATGCAATTTTCCCAATATCGACACATTATACCTTTAAAAGGTATTCTTTATTGTCATTTCCACATAGTGCAGATGAAATTTAGACTGCCTTTGTGTTTTACAAATTCTCCCTTAGTATCACGATTATCTAAAATTCATTGTGACAGGAAAATTGCAGTTGAAGAACAATTTTTAGTCCCACAATATAAAACCACAGGCGGCCATTTCCAGCAAACAAGCTCTGATAGGCCTGTGCACTACCTGTCCAGCATAAAAGGACAGACAGACAAAGAAAACTACCAACGGGTGAGAGTTGTGCTAAATACCAGATTTTTTTTTTTTTTTTTTTTCCCTCAGGAGTTGGTGGAGACCAAAACAGAACTAAAAGAAGAATGAGGATTGAACTTAAATTCATCATGTGAACAGATTGTGACTCCAGTGACTCATATTCTGTGAGTCTGTTGGTTGTGTAAATAAGTACTTGTTTGTGAATATGTTAGCAGTAACAACTTGTCAGGGCTGTGTGTCTGTTAGCTTAATTTGTAGTTGCTCTGCCTCCTACTGGGCAAAAATAAATAAATAAATAAATAAAAAGCTTAATTCTGCTTTCAAACCCTTAATTTAGCACCTAATTTCCTCAACAATGTCAGTCAGTATATAAACAAATAGACAGCCAGAAAAGAAAAAAAAAAAAACTTAAAAATACTTCTCTGTATTTAAATGGTCAGTAGTTTGTGTTAGAAAATTGAGGATAGTTCAGCAATTTAACACTTTGTTAGAACTGACAGTGAAATTGAAAATTTTGTTCAAAATAAAATTGTTACTTCAAGACGGACATAAACTCCTGGCTGATCTGAGTTTAATGGAGAGGATGGATCATAATGACGAGATTTCTCTTAAGGAAAAACTAAAATCTCAGGCCCACCCAAACACAGGCACTTGTCTAACATATGGACAAAGTCTGCTGTTGGAACAATAGCACGTCTCTCTTTGTGTGATCACCTTGCTCAGATGTATGGTCACTGAGCGTCTGGCAGCAAGATTACTCTGTTGAATCATAAACCCTTTCTGACATGGCATCCTCTCATTGCTGGGCTGTCAACACTCTCCTCCCCCCTCAGCAGTGGGCATTGCCATCCTGCATCCACGCCATTACCCCCTTTTTGCCTCATTGAGATTCAGCTTGGCACGCAGACAATGCCCATTTCTTGGCACCAAATACTGAAGAGAGCTGCATAAGAGAATCAACCTCAGGCTTTTCTCTCACAGTCGTCCCCCGTATTCCGTCGATCCACATGGACCAACGCCAACTTGTAATGGGTATTTTTTTTAATGTTTCTTTGTTTTTAAAAAAATAGTAAATTATGTGGCATCTGGACGTTTGACAATATCTAAGCTGAATGTTTACTACAGTGAGATTAGTAGAGCTGATCTGGGCATCTCAATCTGAAGCAACAGTGCATGATCGATACGTTGATTGACGGGTTGTTCTGAGTGAATCTCATATGAAGGTTATGGATTTGTAACAGGATTCCTTCATTGTACTCTGTAGAAGAGCAGCCATATTCAGTTCGGCAATAATCAACAGCGGCTTGGGAATACACTGTAAAAAAAAAAAAAAAAANAAAAAAAAAAAAAAAAAAGCAATAATCACATTCGGGTGAAAAATGCTTTAGTCCTTTAGTCATCAATTGCAACAGTTAGCATACAGTATAGACTTACAGATTTAATGGAATTGTAAGTTGTCTGTTTTCTTAGAAGTAGGATAATGTGTGTTTTATAAAGTTGTAATACATGCAGAATTACAAATGGGAAGTTGCAATTTTACAAAGTGAGAAATTTTAGATTTTAGTACAGTGTACATGTTTGCATTGGCCTGTACAGTAAAGGGGATATATTAAGGTCTTTTGTTAATTTTACTAATTTGAATATTGTAATATAGCAGGGAGAATGTGTCTTTTGCTTCAACAATATTTCTGTGTCAACATGTAAAAGGTTTGAATTTACGCACTTACACATCTGATTAGACACACACAAAGCAAGAGAGGTGGGATCAAGTGATTGGCCAGCTTGACACAGCTGGGCAAACAGAAAAGAGCAGGTTTTTTGGGAGGGAGCCTTAAAGCGACAGGCTGTTTTCACTCCGTATGCACAGTGGTGTTGCAGCAAAGGAGAGCAGAAGTGGATCAATTTGTTGTTTCATTTGAAGCATTGTAAATGTTTAAAAGTAGACGCCTAAATGAAACAAAAATACAAGCATGGAAATCTGTCCTTGGAACATGGGAATCTAATCACACTTTTGTCTGAAGATATAATGGGTTGGAAACTGCTAACCCACTAGCTGAAGTACAAAATGAATGTTACATAGCACCATTCCACTGGTCTGATGCCAGCTGCTGAATTTTGGATAATGCAGTGTGTGGTGTGTTCTATGCTTTGCAGTGATTGAAAAGACATCTGGGTTCTACACATCTGAAGAACAGAAATTAACCTTTTTTTTTAAACTAACCAATAATAACCAACAAATGCTGTCTCACATCTTAAGATGACAACAACACACTATAAAACAACAGTACCAACATAGTTCCTTAAAAACATTATCTGACAGTGGAGGAAAAAAAAGAGATTTTTTTTTTTTTTAATCTGCCTCTGCTTAGCATTGTGGTTTGGACTTTATGTTGTCACAGTTTAAATGACTCGAAATGAGCAGGTTCCCACGTTTATATTGCCCCAGAATGGATTATTGTTTCCAGAGGGAATCACACCCTAATGGCCCAGCACCAAAACAAATATTGTTTATAGTCCGCACAACTTTACTTTTATAAAGTTTTATTCCATTTCTACTTTCACTCTGTCCACTCTGCACTGGCCAGCCAGATAGAAGAGTTTGATACCATTTACCATCTAATTAATTCAACATCTCAATTAAGGCCTCCCACTCTCTGCTGCTCTTATGCCTTTTGATTCTGCCCCAGTGAGCATGCCCTGGCACCGCAGCCTCATGCCTGCCAAAACATTTCAATCACTGTCGACATTAATTAGGCCAAAGAGGAATTCATATTGTTAATGAACTGCCCAGCTGCTTTTCAGCCACCACGGTTCACATGCTAATTTATGCAAAGTGTCCCAGTCTTTGCATGGTTTGACCATCGTCTACTATAACAGTGTCTAGGCTCAGTCAGCCAAAGTGCTCTGTCGGGCCCCAGACAGCTCTGCCCAGCTTGTGTCCCAGACTTTAGTTGGCACAGTAAACAAACTGCTTTTTCAAAGGACTTGAAGTGGCTTTCACACTGAGCAAAAAAAGGCAGTCAAAGATATAAGTTTCAGCTTAAATTTCAGCACAAACAGAGATCACTTGTAGGATTTCTTGGCATTCTTTGTCACTTTGTATTTGTAAATTCTGTGAATCAAATTGTGAATCAGTGAGAGATCTCGAAATATTTTTTGAACAAGGGTCAGCTTAGCAGTGCTGTATAAATGGATAAAGCAATTTAGGGTAAAATAATTCAGTTTAAGTTATGGGTCTTTGATAAGGAGGAAGCACAGGTTGCACCACAGATGTTGGGTGTATGTGCCAAACAACTCCCTAAAATGGCCGAGGTACTGCCATTTTATTTTTGACTATTTTTCTTCCTTTACTTTGGTTTGCTTGTGGAAAGTACAGACTGAAGGGACGCAGGTGGTTGAAGCCAGTCTTAAATTGAGCTATTTACTTCTTCCTGTAAGGCTGAGCTGGAAATACCCAAGCCAGGTTTAGGTTAAAATACTAAAGGCACTAAGTCTTGGCAGTTATTGCAGGCCAATTTGTCTCAGTGTGAATGGTTTACCTGTCAAGCTTGACAAAATAGCACACTTTCAGTTTCCAGTTTCCTAATTTCTGTCATTTTTTATTTCCAAACATTGGCCAAATACAAAGTAGCAGTATGGTGAACCAAGCTTGATTTTACAACATGACCCACAATGTCAGAGAGTCTAGAGAGGAAATTGTTCCTTAAAGGTAATTCCTGATAAAACTGTTACCAGACAACCTCATTCAGGCAAGGGGTGTGTGTGTGTGTGTGTGTATCGGNGGGGGGGGGGGGGGTAAATGTGGTTGCATGCTATGTGGGTCTGGTGGTATGTGTGTCTAAGCAGATTCCAACAAATGCAACTTACTGTATGTGCATTATTTATCTATTTGACCCAGATAAATAATGACAACTGAAAATTTACCTTTTCTTTTTGGATTTTTTTTTCTTCACAGTTCGACAGTCAAGTTTCCTCTGCAGTACTTTGACAACATCTGTCCTTAAGGCTGAGGTAGTAGATTGAATAGTTGTGGGGTCTGTGTCCTCCCTCTGAGATAACTATACAATCTACTGTCTTTCCTAAGGAGACAGAATGATCTCCTGTGATGCTGAAATGGTTCATGCACCAGAAAACTCCATGGTTAAAGGCAATGATGGGCTGAGTAAATATTTAAGAGATAAGTCATTGCTACCTTCAAGGAAGCAATTGCAGATATGATGCAGACATAATATATTTGCTAGCAGCACTGGTGGAATCGGTCTACTTTAAAACACACTGGCCTGAAAGTACATTTTGATTAAAGTGTTTTGAAATTTAGCCTCGCAAGGTGAGGTAGTAGGTTGTATAGTTTGTGGGATGGGGTGAATCCTATTCAGGTGATAACTATACAGTCTATTGCCTTCCTTGAGAGGTACTGTGAGTTCGTCAAACTCTATAGAAGGAAGCACACCAACTTTATGAACATACTAAGCCACTTTGATGCCATCTTGTGGCCAAGAAGTAACAAGTCATTCGGGGAAGCGGTCTAATGTAAGCTGCAGGACTTCAGCTGTTCAGACAAGATGAGCATAGCTGTCATTTACACTGAGGACGCTGGGGACATGTCCCCACCTCTTTTTGAAATGGGCAATTTTGTCCCCATCACTTTTTAAAAGCATAATTTGTTAGAAATGTTCTGAAAAACAGCTTGCACCAAGAAATATTAACTAACAAATTACAACATTTTGAGAAAGGTTTATTTGCACAATAAGAATACATACAATGTAATGTAAATATAGAAGAAACAAATGTGCTTTGTCCAAAAAAAGTAATGCAAGATTAAAAAAAAAAAAAAATGGATTTGATGTGATGCATATGGATGACTGTTACTTGTGTGGTCAATGTTGTGCGTTTTATGCTGAGTATTTTTGTATTGTCGATTCTAGTAGCCTAAGCTATCCCTTTTGATGCACCGTTATGCATTTTTTTTTCCTGCTGTAATTATCTACTCTGACCTCATACCAATCCCCCTATTACATTGCCTAAAATCGCATATGTTGAAAGCCTTTTAAAAAATGTTTTTTTATCCGAGCCCACCACTTTTCAACACAAAGTGGCACCCTTGAAGATGAATGTCGTCAGTGTCCAAAAATATCTGCATTTATACTTTGTGATGTTTGATGTAAATACACAGGAATCAGAAATAAACCAGTAAATGATTTCATTTACTTGTCATGATATATTATTGGGCTAAACCATTGCATTACATTGAAAAAATAAAAAATAAAATAAAATAAATAAAACAATAAAAAAAAAAAAAAAANAAAAAAAAAAAAAAAAACTTTAAGAAAGATCCTCTCCATTTTCAGTCTTTGCATGTGTGTTAACCAGGCTCTCCTGCTCACTCAAAAGTTCTGTTTAAATAGCTATTCTTCTGTAACTAATTATTGTTCTACTTCTGCTGAAAATTTTATTCAATTTCACATTTTGTTTACAGCTATAGTTCTGCCACATAGACCTTCCTTTCCCCAGTATGGACATAACAGATCAGCGTGGCAGCTTCGAAGTATTATACAGCCATTACAAGTGACACTCCATTCCAAATCATTTCAGTATAGGCTCTAAAGATGGTTCTTAAAACTGTGTTGGTGGAGTTTTGTTTGAAAATTTGTAATTTCTTCTTTGCTGTACTTTCCTTTTCTAGATGTTTTCTTCACCGTACCATAAAGTGCCTGACATCATGCCATGGATGTGTGAATTAATCTGTCTACATTAACATTTACATGCTTTGTGTAAAAAGTGTCTTTAACATTGAGGTGGTTTCCAAGCCAGAGTGTGTTTTCTGTTGAAGTACACAATAAGAACTGTAACTGTAACTGACATAGACATACAATAGTGATATGAAACTTTCTGTGACTTAAGGCTTCGAAGACAAGTGGAAGTAACTCTCTCATGCTCAGCAAGAGAGCTTTCGTAACCCACAGACACACAGATGTGCCCACACTAACACAGACATACACACTCAATAAAATAAAATAAAATAAAATAAAAAACACAACCAGACAACCACTTTCATCAGTGTATTTGTGTGCAATTTTAATAATTGATTTCTCAACTTTTTAGAGCTGTAATATATATGTATATATGTGTATATATCTGTGTGTGTGTATATATATAAAATTACTCAACCTATACAGCAAACAAAAACAACAATGAAATCTCCCTTCAGTCATTCTTAGCCTCACTCAGTTGGTGCTGGGACTGTTGTCTGTTGTTGTCTGGCTCGTCTGAGGTCTTTGTGGTTCTTCTCCACATGTAACATACTCTCTCCAGATTTTCAGGTATTGTGCCTTGATCTTAGGGATTTTGAATGCATACACAACTGGGTTGACAGCTGAGTTAGCATGAGAAAGCAGGATGCCCACATAGAAAGCTGGTTGCGGTACATCTGATGGCTCACCAAAGTAGACGATACAGTTCATTATGTGGAGAGGCAGCCAACAGAGGGCAAACAGCACCAATACCATGGACAGAGAACCTGCAAGCTCTCTCTCTTTCTTTAGGTAGATATGAGATTGTACTTGGGCACTGTTTCCCGGTTTCTCTCGAAGGTTCCCCTTGATGGTAAAGAAGATGTAGCAATAAAATGCAGCCATAACCAGCAGAGGTACCAAGGTGCAGAGGAAAAAGTTAAAGTAAACCAGATATGACATGGGGATCACAGATATAAACTGACAGAGGATGGTAGAGGAGTTGGCTGACTTTGAGAGAGTTGCATGGTTGTACCATCCAAGCATGGGTGTGAAACTCAGCACGACTGCAACAAGCCAACACACTGCCACCGCCAGCCAAGAGTGTCTGTGTGTGACAGTCCTTTTGTACCTAACAGAAAAAAAACCCAAAGAAAAACAGGAATTAACGGTATCATGAAAAAATATACATATATATTGTGGTTCTGTCCACATTATCACATTATCTAGATTTAACTGATTACAATTGTGACGTAAATGAATAACAGGCTCCAGTGAATATAGAATTCACAAAAACCACCGAGCCATTAATTAAAACCTTACCTGTAGCTGAGTGGTTAAAATATAACCACATAGTTATATTTGCCTTTGATGCGCTTTTCCCCTAACAACTCACAACAATTTTTGTGTGTTCTGTTTATTTATTTATAATGCGGTGTATATCACAAATATCATAATATTATCTTTATATTGGTAATAGTCTATTATAGTGTAAAATAGTAACATGACTTGTATTACAATCTGATGATATGGTGTACATTTCTATTATAGTGGAATATATTGTGTAATATTATATAATACAATTGTAAAATGTATATGATATAATGTATTTATGTATGTTTTCTATCTATCTATCTATCTATCTATCTATCTATCTATCTATCTATCTATCTATCTATCTATCTAAATACAGATATAGATATATTTTAAACAATGCATGGTGCAATAAGATCAGGAATTGTTTAAGTATATGTCATATTATTTATATTCATTGTAGTTAAAAACAATCAAAACACACTTTGCAATACCAGGAGTGCATGTAGATTTATTGTGTGAGGTGTAGCTGGATCATAAATTCCAGTACACCTATTCTCTGTGAGCCATCCAAGACGTTTGTGCACAAGTGTGTCTGCAGGTGTTTTTACCTGAGAGGGATAAAGACCCGGAGGTAACGGTCCACTGCAATTGCTGCCAGAGACAAAACTGAGGCTAGAGTCAGCAGGATGAGCATGCAGCTGATGAAGAGACAGGCCTGGAATGAAGTCTGCACCCGTCCATCCACCAGCACAGCCAGTGGTATGGCCAAACCACCAACAAGAAAGTCAGCCGATGCCAGTGAGACGATGAAGCAGAAGGTAGCCTGCTGCAGACTTTTACTGCTCCACGCTGCCAAGATCACCAGCAGGTTACCCAGACAGCAGCTAACGGCAATGAGCACCTCCAACAACGTGTAGATCACTTCCCAGACACTCATTTTGCTTCTTATTCAGCTGATGTTGATGCTTTGCGGTGTAGCGTGTCCCGGGTCCAAATGTGCTGTGTGACATTTACCTCAGTCTTGTGAAATCGTTGAGGAAGTCTTCAGCTCAGCTTCTGCTGCTTCCTATTGTTACAGCAATGCACTGCAAGATTTATATCTCAATATTTTGCAGCATTTATACAATCAGTACACACTTTATACACAACCAGAAAGTTTAATTTTAAGTTGTTGCAGTGGATTGTGTGAGTGCTGCTAAAACAGCTTAAAATAAGCATGCACATAAGAATTCTGTCAGGAGAAAATTACCCAATTTTCTTCTCAGCAAACATCAGATTATTTCATGTCAGTTCATTTAGAGATTCATAGAGCCCACAGCAACTTTAAGTAACCCTTAAGATACAACCAGTGTGATCTGTCGCTGAATAGATATTTCCTTGAGTTTCCTCTGGGGGCTCCAGTTTCCAGACACTGGAGCCACCAAACACATGCAGATTAGGCAAATTGGAAACTGTAGTTTGCATGTAGGTGTAAATGTGAGTGTGAATGAGTTTGTGTGTGTGTGTGTGTGTGTGTGTGTGTGTGTGTGTGTGTGTGTGTGTGNGTGTGAACCCTGTGATCTGTGATAGCCTGGCAATCTGTCTAGGGTATACTCTTTCGACCAGTGGATGCTAGATGCCTGGATTGGCACCGGCCTGCCATGATCCTAAACAGTTCCATCATAAAAGTTCAATATTGCAAATAGGAAAGTAATATGCATAACTTCTCGTGTATATCATTATTATAAAGAAAAAGAAGCTAAATAATTGCTGTGGACCTTTTTTTTTTTTTAATTTGTCACATAAAGCTGGTAAATTTGGTAGTTTGAATCAAGTAGCCAGGATCCTATCATTCATAATTACTGTATTTCCTTTGCTCATTACTACAACATCTGTACCTGTACTTGTTTCATTAGTAAAAAGTTCATTCCCCTACAGGCTGGATGATGATTTGCCTTTGTTAATAACACCTCTGAAAAATTGCTGTTAAAAAATTGCTTTCTCACCATGTAAATAATGATGTGAGTACTGGCCACGAGCCCAGAGGGATCACAAAACAATCACTAATTTAACTTCCTTCTTCAGTCCATCTTTGAATGGATAATTAGCAAGCTGGCATGAGTCATGACAGTAAAACTGAGTGTGCAAACACAGCAAACAATAATTTTTTTCTAAAATTCAACATGTTACAAATTAAGAGAAAGTCATGAAAGTGCAAAAAGTACAAGGAACTGCATACTTTGTGCTGAAAATGCTTTTATAAACAATTTTATGTGAAAGAACACACAAAGTAAGAACCATGAATTGTCATCACTTGCACAACAATATGGTCATGAAACCTCATGCTGACTTAAAAAATCTAATCATAGATCAATCCAAACTGTGTAAACCATTTAAAATGGATCTTTTTTTTTCAATAAAGGCTTCTCATTCATCACTCAGGCCTTTGAAACAATAATTACACTAAAACACTCCAAGAATAAGGAACATGGCGAAACTGGAAAAGGTATGGCTAATTAAATATTTTACCTGCCTAAATTTGTGAGAGCCCACCACAGGTATTATAATCCCACTCTACTGCTGTGTAGCTTTCACTGCTGATCATTTGATGGCTCATGAATGCTGTAATAGCAAAGCAAAAGGCTGCACCAAAGCTTGGGAGATTGCCAAAATATAATGGATGTTTGGTATCACTTTAACAATCACCTTTGTTTTACCTTCCAAAAATAATTAGCTTAGATAATATGATTAGAATAAACCTGAGTGATCGGTCCTGTTGTTTGTTCTAATGGACTCTGCTGTAAAGATGGGTCTAGCAGTCAATGGATTCCTGTGTTTGAAGAAGCAGAAGAAGAAGAAGAAGAAGAGCCACTCAAGAGATGACAATCATAAAAAAGAGTGTGTATCTGTGTGTGTGTGTGTGTGTGTGNAAAAAAAAAAAAAAAAAAAAAAAAAAAAAAAAAAAAAAAAAAAAAAAAAAAAAAAAAAAAAAAAAAAAAAAAAACACAAAAAAACATGCTGATCCAAGACCAGCTTGATAGATTGTTTAAGATAAGATAAGAATTATCTCCTGTTAAAAGCAGTCATTTATAACACACCCCTAAAACTATCAATCAAACAAACAAATAAAAGCCACATTCAGGTCCCTCTGATTTATCCAGACTGCATCTTATCATCTCAAGTCACTGTGTAGTGGGGGTTAGCATTCCTTGTTTAATTTTAATAACTGATAATTTTGAATGTATTAGTTTGAACTGACATCATTTTATTAATGCAGAAACAAACAGAAGGAGCACAGCTGCAGAATCATAGTGTCAGGATGAAATAAATTGTAAATAGAAATGCTTGGTGAGGATGTTGAGAATAATGTTGCTAATTGGAACCGGTAATAAAAGCTTCCCCGTCACATAATCCCTGTGGCACATGAGCAAGCGGAACCCTGCAAGGCCATAATCAAATTCATTATGTCTGTTCACAGACAATGACATGTTGTGTGGTGCAAACACAGGCAGCATTCTACAGAGGAATCATCAATGGAAGACATAATGGTGTACAGTTTATTTTGGACATGCCATGATGGCTTTAGCATATACTGTACATCAAAGAGTCATTAATCATTACTTGTAGTATTCAATACAGGTCTTATATACATATCAAACCAACCTTTGGCCTGGAATCAAACATATCACTGATTTCAAGACTTCATATGTACAAAACTTTTTCAGTCTAAACAGCCCCATTTACACTGTGTCCAGATACTTTATCCTGGTGATGTAAAATGCATATTAATGTAAGGACGTGTACAGAACATATTGAGATCAGAATGAAATCCGTCCTTCCAGACCACACACGGATGTGGTTTAATATACAGGTATAGCCATGTGGAAATACAATCTGTGCAGCTAGGACACATTTGTGACATAAACCTCACCATGTTTTTCTTCCTCATCACCCTTGTTAATGAAGTTATTTCGAATCAGGAGTGCTGTGAAATGGTATCTGCACCTGGAAGGTAGACAGTGATAGCCTACTCAAAGATAAAAGTTAACCTAAATGTAGGACAAAGTAAGAAAGAAACAAAGATCTGATCACAGTGCAGGCAGCTAACAAAAATGCTTTTTAATGCAGGGTGCAAATGCAAGTGCCAACATGGGTTGTCACTATTCAGATACAAAGCTCACATTTGTAACGCAGAGTAATAAAGGGGTTTATGATATTTTCACAGAAATAGGGTTTAATACTGACATACTAATTGATGTGCTGCTGACAATCACTTAATGAAGAAAAATGATCCACTGACTGAACCAAAGAGGATAAACTGCCGCTAAGTTGTTACTGAAAGTGCAACAGAAGCGAGTAGGATGACAAGATTATTCATGGTGTGCTTGTATGCTGAGTCATGTTCATGACACACTCCACAGTATTGTAAATCTGTTTTGTTTTGTTTTGTTTTTTTGTTTTTCAGTATTCTGCAGCATCCCTGTGATGATGCATGTAAAATTCCACTTGAGGTAATGAACACATGTGAACTGATACAGGTCTAATAAAAGTGATTGAGCATCTGCTCATGCACACACTAATGCAAAGACCAGAGTCTGATCAGGCAATGTCCCAAAACCACAGCTTGAGTCATCACTTTACTTCAAGAAAAGAAGAGTGATTAGAATGATTGTGTTTAGAGGCAGACACTGAAACTTCTTAATGGACTGAAGCCCATCTCAGTGATTGCTTGCTCAGTGGTACTCGCTGCCAAAGCTTTTGATTCGTGGACATTTTCTTGTACAAGCAAATTTCTCAAGCACTTAAAGGTTGGAAGCTGCTTTGTAGGTCACCCTGCTTTGCAATTTGCAGTCATTTTGGGTTGTTAAAGTGGACAAAAAAAAAAAAGGAAAACGTGAGCAGCAGAGACAGTTCAAGTTACAGAAAAAATTACTGTTAGATTGTATGGAGAATAAATTAAACAGTGAAAGGCAATAGGAATAAATAGAGTCTCATTCAAATTATATACTGGGAAGAGAAAGAAAAGGTTACAATAAACATAATATTTTAATAATATATATTATTTAATCTTTGCTACTGAATCAGCATCATCTTAGCTACACAATACTGGCTGTTGCATGTTTGGAGCCTAATTTGTTATCGCACAGCAATTTATGAGCATACATCAACTCATACTCTATCATGGGATAAATATGCTTAATTCATTTCATTAATCACCAATCTGTGGATTCATTTTGAAAAAACTTACCAAAAATATTGAAAAAATGTCCTATCTCACAAGGTTGATAAAACACTTTTAAAATTCCTGGATCTTCCCCTGGATCTGGATCCATACCAAAATTTAATGGGTTCTTCTCTGGGTCATCTCCCAACTTTCCAACAACAACAAAACCAGTTCATAATTCATTTGAGCTAATAATCAAAAAAAAAAAAANAAAAAAAAAAAAAAAAAAAACAAAGCTGGTGAAAGCATAGAAGGAGAAGGCAATTCAAGCAACTGCCTGTAAATAACATCAATAATTAACTTTTCAAGGCAGAAAAGAACTCAAAGGTTTTTGCAGCTGACTGATGATGTTGTTCTGATTCTTATCCTTTCACTTAAAATTCTTAAAATTCTGAGGAAATGTTATGATTTTTTTTTTTTTTTTTTTTTTTTTTACTAAACATATAGCAAGAAATTAGTGGTAAATTTGATCTGAACTACCACTGTAACCTGTAACTCTATCATTTATGTAACTCCAATTAGCCCCATGTCTTAAGTTATTTATGTTGTGTAATAAAAGTAGAAAATCAATGTGCATAGTAAGAGGAGCCTTAACAGATGGAAGGTGAAGAGATGCATTTTTGCATTTATCACAGCAATAAAATGAACAGGTTTTCATGGTCTCAGTGTTTGTGTGTAGATTTTCAAAATCAGAAAAATTCAAAACATAAATGAACAGTTTGCAAATTTTCAGATAAATGGATGAAACTAAGTCCCAGTTTAGCTTTTTTTTTTTTTTTTTTTTTTTTAAATTGTACTCATCAGTGTACAGAATTATATTCCTGGAACTCTGCATGTCAACTTTAGACATACTGATGTTTACCCACATTCAGTGGAGACCTTGTTGATTTAAAAAAATATGTGGTTTTAACACATACTAACAATGCATCCTGCTTGTGTTTTTATACCAAAGAACACACCTCCTCTCAGTTAACCTCACAATGCGCATGCATGCACACACACACACACTACAGCGAGCAGGGCTACTGTTGCAGGGTGCTGCATACAGAGCACACAGCACCTCCCATCCCTTAATTTTATACCTCCTTTCTACACACTAGTCTGAGAGAGAGGGAGGAGGGGAAGATAATGAGAGAATGAGGGTAGTAAGGATGGAGAGGGCGGAGCAGGGATGCATGGGTTCCATGCTTTGGATTCACTGTTCTGCATCATCTCATCAGTAGCAGTGTGACTCATAGTGTGAATGTGAAGAAAACCCTTCAGTTAGAGAACACACATGATGGAGGATGGCTTCATGCTGAAGCCACAAACCGAAGAAGAGAAAAGCAGCTTTAACAACTAGTTTTAACTAAGTTACTATTTGAATAAAGGTAAGAAAATAGTGAAAATGTCTTCCTCTCCTGGAGTCAAACTTCGGGAGCATGTGGACATGATGTACATCTCCATTGAGACAGCTATTGCCCTGGCCTCTGTGTTGGGGAATGTGCTGGTAGTGCTGGTGGTGTGTGTGAACCGGGCTCTCCGCAACACCACCTTCTGCTTCATTGTGTCACTGGCGGTGNGCTGGTGGTGTGTGTGAACCGGGCTCTCCGCAACACCACCTTCTGCTTCATTGTGTCACTGGCGGTGGCGGACATTGCTGTGGGTGTTTTGGTCATCCCTCTGGCTGTCATCATCAGTTTGGGATTTAGCACTCAGTTTTACACCTGCCTCTTCCTCTCCTGCCTGCTTCTGATTATCACCCAGAGTTCCATCCTTTCCCTGCTGGCCATTGCCATTGACCGGTATCTGCGAGTCAAGATTCCCACCAGGTGAGTTCTGTTGTATCTCTTTCCACTGATAGGTATAATTAGATTTTCTCAAACATTTAGACAGTCATTGGTCCTTAATGACTAATATTGTGATGGCACTGAAAGAAAAAGCTGTATTAATACAGCAACTAGTCATAATAATAATAACTTTATTTATATAGTACCTTTCAAAACAGAGTTACAAGGTGCTTAAGAATATAGCCAAGCTCACGCACAATAAAAATAATAAGAGTTACAGGGCGCTAACAACGCAGACAATAGTGCACAAGACAAATGAATCGCAATACAAAATACTTTTTTTTTGGGGGGGGANGGGGGGGCAATTAACAATTTATTTGGGATCAATTAAAGGCCTTACAATAAAAATAAGTTTTCAGCTGAGTTTTAAAAGAAGACAGTGAGTTAGCCAGTCTGAGATCCTCCGGCAGGGAATTCCACAAACCTGGGGCACAAACATAAAAGGCCCGGTCACCTTTAGTGACAAGACAAGATCTACAGACTACCAAGAAGTTTTTGCCAGAGGACTTCAGACAGCAATCAGGCTTATAGCAAGTTAAAGTATCACAAATGTAAGAAGGTGCTTGGACGTGTAAAGCTTTAAAAACAACCAATAAAACCTTAAAATCAAACCTAAAGCTAACAGGCAACCAGTGAAGGCCAGCAAGCTAATACTAATATGGTCACTTCCTCTGGAACGAGTTAAAAGCCTAGCAGCAGCATTTTGGATAAGCTGAAGCTGGTGAATGTTACCCTTGCTGAAGCCTGAGTAAAGTGCATTGCAATAATCAAGTCTGGAAGAGATAAATGCATGGATGACCTTTTCTAGGTCTGAAAAAAAAAGAAAAGACCTAATCTTAGAGATTGGCCTGAGCTGAAGAAAACAGGCCTGAATTATCTTTGTCACTTGTGGATTAAAGGACAGACTTGAGTTAAAGATAACACCAAGATTTCGGACTTTCAGTTAACATATGCAGATAATGAGCCCAGACTGGATGTTAACTGATCAGTACTTTGAAGTGGCCAGAAGATGTGGTTATAAGGATCTCAGTCTTGGAGTCATTAAGCTGAAGGAAATTTTTGGACATCCAGTATTTTATGTCTCACAGGCAAAACCACACGTAAACACTTAGTAAACCAAGTGTTTACGGTTAGAAGAAGAATGAAACATTCCTCACTAAGAGCAATAGGCTAGATTTCAAAATCATCTCTGAGTGGATGCGATTGCATTTCCTGTATGTTGCAGGTTTCTCTGGAAAACCAAACAATGAGCCATTGTATGATCATTTGTAAATACTGTATGTCAGAAGTGCTATATATTCATAGGAATGATTTTACTGGAATTTGACTGTTACACACTACACTTCCTGCACATTCTTGATATGATCAAGGCCTTATTTTGAATATTTTGTTGTCAGAGTTCACCAAAAGCGAACACATGTTCAACAACTTTTTCTTTGGCCTTTACCTCAACAGCACCTCAGCACATCCCAGCCACTCACTCTCTGCCACTCCTCCATGGAAATGCAAGCCACTCTTCTGATAAGCCAACATTTTTTTCTTTTTAAATCCTTCCAGTANCTCCATGGAAATGCAAGCCACTCTTCTGATAAGCCAACATTTTTTTCTTTTTAAATCCTTCCAGTATCAGGATATCAGTCAGGAGGAGGTGGTCCCCACTGTTGAGGAAATCTATGTTTCACATGGTGCCATATATCTTTGCCTGGTTTTAATGTAAATCAATGGGCTGGATGTCCAAAGCTTTCAAGAAAATTAAAATGTCCCAGTCTGCCTCAACATAGTTTGTAAGGGTCTTTGGCAATTGTCCATCACTGGTTTTGGTCATTAGTAGGATTCTGGTCTCAGAAGCAGATGCTTGAGGAAAATACTTGTGGTGTATTTGACTCTGAAAACATGCAATTTCCACATATTTACATTATGTGTCTAATATTCTAATTAAAAAATTGCCTTTATTTCTTTTCCAATAACTCTACACAGGTACAGCACCATAGTGACCCAAAAGAGGGCATGGGTGGCAGTTTGCCTGTGCTGGATCCTCTCATTCCTCACAGGACTGGTTCCAATGATTGGCTGGAACAACCACAGTGCCCATGGAAACTTCAGCAGTTCCAGCGACATTGTCTGTAAATTCACCACAGTCATGAGCATGGACTACATGGTGTACTTCAATTTCTTCGGGTGGGTGGTGGTACCATTGACCATAATGATTGCTCTGTATGGGGAAATTTTTCGGGTGATTCGGCAACAGCTTAACCGGCGAGCTGAAGCCACCAGTGATGGAGACAGGTACTATCAGAAGGAGCTAAACCTGGCGAAGTCGCTGGCTTTGGTGGTCTTCCTCTTTGCTCTGTGTTGGCTACCACTGCATATCATGAACTGCATCAACTTCTTCTGTCCAGAGTGTTACATACCCAAGTTTGCTGCGTACGCAGGGATTTTCATGTCCCATGTAAATTCAGCTCTCAATCCAATGGTTTATGCATTTAGGATAAAGCGGTTCCGTATCACTCTCATCCAGATCACTCGCCGGTGCATGTTATGTAAGCCCGCGGAACCCACCCTCTGCCCCAACAGCACACTGGCCCTGACGGAGAAAATAGATGGAAACCTGTAACAAGGACTACTGTATTCTTGTAGACATGGTTCACAGTGAGATGAGGCCATGTTTACAAGAATGAGACTTATGAGAAGGTTAGAAATGGACCCTTTAACAAACACAACAAACCATTTCATGAGGTCATAGGACAAGTTCATTTGGGACCTGTTCACATTTTCCTTTAACACAATCAAAGCTCAAAAAGGCAAAAAAAACAAAACAAAAAAAAAAACAAACAAAAAAAAAAACAAAAAACAAAAAACAAAAACAAAAGCAAAACAAAAAACACACATTGATATGCCCATCCCTCTAAACAAATTAGTTTTCACACATTGCTTCCCTATTTGATTAATATTGAATTATTACATGTCAATAGGTGTACAAAAATAAGCCTTTGGTAATTCACCTCAATAATTCTGTACAGCTTCTCCATATGATTTTTATTTTACACAATTTAGTTAATTCATTTAATCACATTAATTTAACCAATCTTGTTTCACATTTGCTCATAAGGATTTTTTATTTTTTTTTTTAAATGTATGAATAAACTTTTGACTTCATTTTGTAAATGCTTACTGTGGGTCTTTGAGTAATGCAGTACAGCAGAAGACAGAATGGGAGGGTTTTGCTGACTAGGATCAATGCAAACTACAGTGGAAACTGTGGACTGAGATTTAATGTTTTCATGGACTATCATTCAATTCATTCAATATACAGAGAAGCTGGTTCCGTCTGGGATATTAATGACCAATAAAATCACCAAAATCAAATAAACCAAAACTCTGACAATTCAAGTGTCAAAGCAATTCAGCAATCAGTCTTGATCACAGGAATGCAGGCTACCTCTTCAGCTAATTCAGCTACTTTAAGCCATATTTCATTATCTGTGGCAGGATGTTGAAAAGGCTCTGGAGCAATTCAGTAAATTAAAGTGAAGTGATTTATTTCAACGTTGCCAAAGCTTCTGCTAAAGCTGTATCGGTTCTGCTTTGTCATCAGTTTAACACCAGCGCATGTCACACCACTTTTACATACTAATAATAAAAAGGTCTAATCTGCTTTAGAATATGTACTTTAATGTTTTTTGTCATTTGATTTGTTTAGTTTGTGGTACACCGTGTATATCTTGGAGCTTCAGAAAGATATTTGTTTTACTCATATTTGTAGGAATGGGCCTTTTTCAGCATGGACATTTTGTCAAAGCAGGGAATGCAGAAGTGTAACATTAAGGATGGGCTCTGTTCAATTTAACTTTGCCAACATACAATACCAGTGTTCTAACACTGACACTTCTAAATGGAATGCAAACCACTATTAATGGCTGTTATTTGTGACAACTAATAACAGCCAATAACTGTTGCTGGTTTACAAGTCAAATTTTCAACTGGGACCATAGGGACCCATGAACAAACTGTTGCTTAAAACCTTGCCCTTCAATCTGCCACATCTTTCTGTCTCTCTCTCTATCTCATCCACCCNCCCCCCCCCCACACACACACACACACACGCACACGCACACATACACATCAGTACGTCTTTTACCATCTGTTACCTTCATCCACTATAAGGGATTTGAAACTGCTGAGCATGTCCTAATCCCCAACCCTCGTCTTAGTGAGGTAGGTGCTGAACAACCTGGCACTGATTGTCTTCACTCTACACGACTGGTGTGGAAACATAAAGCCAAGAGTCTCCAGCTTGCATCTGATCTTTATCCAAATATTAATCTTTGGGGTAAGATCTTTGATGTTCCTTCTAAAACAGCAACAACAAAGATGTACAAGAGATGTTTTATCCTTACATTATTTTCCTGAACAATTGTCTCTCATTTTAATGTCCTCAGACAACTGCATAGAACTCTCAACTGCAGCACTGGACTTATAAAGACACAAATGGCTCACACAGATGGAGGAGAGGAGAACCAAAACCTGGAGGCTCCAGAGAAAGAGATGGATGACGGAGAGGCAGCCTTGCTACACGTTAGCAAATACTGCGAAGCCCGGCGTGCCCTACCATGGGATCAATGGACATACAGAGAGAAGGCTATGTACTATATGGACCGTGTGTTCCTTGGGGTGTTAGTCATTTTTTTACTCATGATATTTGGAGAATTTAGCTATAAGGTGTGGTATGTGACAAATGTGAAAAAGATTGCAGAATTTGTGTCAGATTCAATGATCTGGCTGTTTGGCTGGCTCTTCACCCAGGAGAAACAGGAGGAGCTGATTGAATTGTAGATACATATGCTCAACATTATTGTCTAGGAGTAATTTAAAAATATCACTTCTTGTGTTTTCTACAGTGGCTTAGGCCAATGTATTAGAAAAATCCAAAGAAGAATCCACTGAGAGATACATATTTGATGGGTATGTATTAATGATTTCCACTATAAGGGATTTGAAACTGCTGAGCATGTCTGAAAATAAATTGTGTTTGATGTACCTAGCTTCTGATCACCATTTTTTACAAAGTTTTTGTATGAATGAAAAAGCCATAAATAAACCGTAAACATGAGTTTATACGATACGTTGCTTTCTTGAATAAAAAAGCTTCTATGCATGTAAATTGGATTTTCAGAATAAACAAAGTGTAGGTTAAATGATAGAGTTTTCAGGCAGGAAAATATAGATACAGCAGGAGAAAAGCAAAATATTTTAAAAAATTAAAAGGGAAAGAAATGACATACAGTATATTCACTGAACAACTTAACAGTCTTGTTCTACAACAACAACAAAACCAGTTCATAATTCATTTGAGCTAATAATCAAAAAAAAAAACAACAACAAAAAAAAAAAAA